>JAOEHY010034835.1:0-45703 GCA_025447955.1 Psilopsiagon aurifrons | reverse complement strand
CAAAAAAAAAAACCCACAAAAAACCCAACAACAACAACAAAAAAAAAAAACCCACAAAAAAACCCCAACCAAACCCCTGAAGTTAACCTTCGGTCTCTCAATGGTGATTTTTAGATGGAAGACATTGTTTTGAAGTACATGGGTTTGGTGTTCTGTTTGGTTTTTTTATTGTTATGTGGTTTTGGTTTCGTGGGGTTGATTGATTGTTGAAACAACTGCTATTTCTCTCCTACTGTCTCCCTATCAATATTGTTTTCATAAAAACAACCTCGTGTAGATATTGGTGAACTGTCTTTACAGCATTAACATCCATACCTACAAAAAACTGAAGGATTTTTAAGTCAAGCTACTTTCTGAAAAGAAGTGGAACCACCTGAACATGTTCATTTCAATTTTTCTTTATTAAGCTGTCCAGGATTTATACTTCAAATTAAATTATCCAGTCCTTTAGATAAAGTCCTATCAAGGGAAGTGTTCAAAGCATCTTTTTAAAAGGTATGTTTACATTCTATTTATTTAGCGGGGCATCCTTATAACAGAAAAACAACATGCTAGAGCTCATTAAATGAGTGTTATTCCTCTCACTACTGTACTTCCCTCTTGGTTTTAAGCTCTAATAATTTCATTCTTATGTAACACTTGATACTGATGTTATACCCACTTGAAATTATTTTTGTAATTTCACAGCAAAACACCATATCCAACCAAGTGTACATCCTTTGTTGTTGCTCCCCCCTCTGAAAATATTAAAAAATACATGAAGGGCAGATAACACATGTAACTACCTAAACTCCAAATAATTGCTGACATTTTGTATAAAACAGGAAAAATACACACATGAAACCAGATTTCCTCATTTTCCCAACTTCTAATCTGCTCCTGCTATGCAGGTATGCAGTAGCCTCCTTAGTCACACAAAGTTTATTTTAAACACTGCTAACAAGTCAAAAATGTTTATGATTAGCATAGATGTTTAGCAACCATCATTGAGAGTGCTACAGATTACTAAAGCAATCAGAAGTGTTTTTAAAACTGTGTCTCAGAGAAAGAACCGGACCTTGTCTTACCTGACAGAGCACTACATGCTACTTTGAATTTCAGCAGACAACTCAAGGCAACTACAACTTAGACAAGAGGAAAGTGTGAAGAGGGAGGGAGGAAAAAAAAACATCTAGCTTTCAGATGGAGATTTGAGCAACAGAGCCACATTTACTGCACACGGATGACTGTATAAAAAAAATATGGAACAGCTTACTAACCAAAATTTTTAGTTAACCAGTAAATCTTGAGTAATCTAAATGGCTCCATATGATCATTCCACAATTTAAAAAATAAAAATAAGCGAAGACATTTTGTGCAAAGCATACAAACCCTGAATACTTATGTTAGCAATAGAAATTTTTATTGCTAAAAATGATAAAATGGCTAAAGCTGGTACACAAAAAAAAATATTTGATATTATTTCAAATGACACTTAATGTTTCCTATTTTTCCTAGTTTTGAAAGAAACAGAAAACTTACTAGGGAACTTACTAACTCTTGAGCAGAAGCTGATTTGCTTGCAGCCCATTTTAATTTAAAAAAAAATAACTTTACAGTGTTTTTATGAGTGTTTTGAAACTTACATCTCCAAGGTACAACATAAAAGCCATCCAAATGTTTTAAAGCTTTTATCATGCAAAAGGTATAGAAACAAAACACAGACACATTATGAAGGTCATCAGTCTCTTTTAATGGGGGAACTGTATATTTCAATCTTGTTTGGATTAGTACATAACCAACCAACCACCCAACACAGAAACAAGTATAAAAGATATCTGATCTTGATTCAAGGAAAATGGGTCTCCAATTTCAACTGAGGGCAAAGAAGATGTAGTCCATATTTTAATAATCCGCATTTATTATAAAATTACAACTTTCAGCAAGTCCATATACATTTAACAACCTTCTGCCCCACAAGCATGTTACTAGAAACCCTAAAAATTGAAGTGTAAACTTCAGTATTTCCTTTAGCGACATTACAAAATTAGAGAAACTAGGTGTGAAAGAGTATGAATAAAGAGCCAAAAGCCTCAAGCTTTAATGAAAAAAGTTCAGTGAAACCTAGTACATCTGGCAGTTAGTCAACACAATTGCAAAAATTTCTTTTATTATCAGAATGAACTGTTGACTATGTTGACAGAAGAAAACAAATAGTTCCAAGCATATATTCAGCATAAATACTGACTTTCAGAATTAGTTGTTTAAATATCTTGTTTCCTGAGAGGCAAGACTGAATTTTAGAATGCTTACTGACACCACTAATGAGCATTTCTGTTAGTCAAACCAGCTGATATGTCTTCAATTTTACTGATAGCATACCGTTTGTATACTTAAAATGCCACCACTTAAGTATCTAGTCAGGGACTAGCAGTTTCGGAAATACACACTAAAGACAAAAAGAAAAGACCTGAGGAAATTATTAATTTTCTAACAGAAAGGATAACAGTGCATTCACTCCCCCTCTGTGCAGAAAAATCCTAACACTTTTTGGAACTCTAATGTATGTATAATTTAAGATCCTGTACTACAGAACATCATTAGGCATTTTAACTGATAAAACTTAAAATATTCTGCCATGCCATAAAATACATACTTGTACTTTTGAAAGAAGTTTGGAGCTTCAAAAAGTTTGGACCACTCTGCTTTACTCAGCAAAATTTCATCTGTGATAGCAAGACCTAAATTATAAAAAAAGAAAAAAAAATTTAAACTATTTTTTTAAATACAATTAAGCTATTTTTACTCTGGATACTAATTAACTTAGCAAAAAGTTACTAAAATTATTTCCCCCCCTTAAAATTCAAAGGAATTTATCAAGCTTTATAGTGCAGTCATACCTTAAGTGGTCATTAGTTACACAAATCGTATTACTAAGAACCTTAGTATAATGTGATTAGAAATGTATGTTAAGTTGATCAGACTGAAAACTTCACGTATTTCTGCTTTGCAGTGTAACACTGCTCAATTCAACTTTCTGTGTATGCCACAGTAAGTACTCGATCCAAAGAAGATAAGAGATCTTTTTACTTACAGTACTTGAATCATCTCTTCTAAAAGGCTAAGAAACAGTAAAACAATAAGCTACTGCTCTTCCTGAGAGAGCTACTGGCTGTTGCTCTCTTCATCAAGTCTACTTCCTGCTTTGATAACGTCATCCCTTATTTACTGTAATTATCCAAGCATATTACTAGGAAAAATCTACAGGACTTATCTCTAAGCAAGTGTATGTCTTATATTATACCCAAAAATGACCATGATTGGATTACTACACTTACCTTCATCAGGACATGACACAATCTAAAGCCACTAAAATCAACAAACAAGGCATTCTGATTAATTACCCTCAGTTTCTAAGAGTGAAGGAGAGGTTTGCAAAAGTCTTTACTGAATACGGAACTTTAAGCTACAGAAGCGTAACAGGCCAAGTTCGACCTCTGTCAAAGACAGTCTCACACCAAGATTCTACTGAACACCCTCCCACAACCCATACCCACAATGGAACTGTTTTAAAGCCATTTGAAAACATTTATATAGAGACATAAGATAATACTTACCTTGTTTAAATTCCTCAACCATGACCATCCGTGTGGAAACGGACACATTGTAGGTAGAGTTCTGCTGTGGGTATGCTGGTGTAATTATAGGCATAAGATGGTACCTATCACTGGGGTTTACCTATACATAACAACAGCCAATCAGTTTTCTTCAAGCGTACACACGAGTTAACAAATTTGGATTTCTCCCTTTACTACAACCGAGTCTTAAATTCTAAGAGACTTTAGTTTGCAGAGCAGGTTAAATTTACCAACAGGTTCAGAGAAAGTTTAGAAAACAAGAATAATGCTTTCAAAGGACATCATTCTGAACCACAGTGATGTGAGGAGGGCTGTAACCTGTCGGCACATCTAGATCAACTTGCAGGCATTTCTAAGTCCAGAAATGCCAACTGGACAGAACAGTTTCTCTCTTTAACAGAAATTAGCTTGGGAGCACACCAAAACAAGGATACCTTATCACCACATGAGCACCTTCAGAAGAACAACTATCTTCAGACCTTGCGAAAAATACCTTATACTTTATTTCTGTAATGCTACTGAAAACAAAGAGCTAACTTAAGACAAGCTCTAGGAAACCTGACAGAAGCATCACTTGCATTAGCATATCTTTTATTAAACAGCATGGGGGGGAAGGGGGGGGAAGAAGAGTGAAAAATACACACATGCAAGATTAATTTTAAATAGCACTACAGTAGCATTCTTGTAGACAGTGTATTAAAGATAAAATGCTGACATTAACTTACCCCACTTTGCTTATTAGCTACTACAACAGAAGCAGTTCCCATCACACTGACCTCAAACCCCCATTGCAAGAATAGCAAGTCTCAAGAACACTTCAGCTGTCTCACATTATTTAAACGTGGACTTTTGACAACCAGAAAAACAGATCTGAAGTACAACAGGGCAAGAACTTCAAACTTTGGTGCTTACTTTATTCACCAAAAAAAATTACTTGAACAGCAACTGTTCTAAAATTCACTAAACAGCATCAAACACATTCACACTAAGCCCTACTGAAACCTCAGAACGTGAGCTGTGCTGCAAGCTGTTTCACTGACTGCCTGAAGGACATTAATGTCCACTGCTCTTAATGCAAGTGCTACAAATACGGAGATCAAATATTGTAAGTAATACACAAAGCAACTTGAAGTCTTCAAGTTATCTTCTCTGGTTCAAGATAAAAAGACACATTACTACAACCGTATGGAACTGACATATCTAGCTGTGACTGCACTGAAGTGAATTCAATAGGCTGGTAAAAGTAACAGGTTTTCAGTTAGAAGCAAACCATTTTAAGATAAGCAGTTTTTAAAAAATTGCTTTAAGGCGCATATCTAATTAGGCCAAGTATTTATTAAGATCACTTATTGCAAAAGTCGGGAGTAAAAAGTACATTGTTCAGCAAGTGTGCTTTGAATGGCTGGTTTAGAAAGATAAGCTCTGTTCCACATTCAGGAGAACTAGAGGTTAATTATAAAGAAGACATAATACCAAAATATTACATTTAACAAACTCAAAGTGAAGTTCACCTAGGATTCTTTAAGCAACTGAATTTATTGCACAGTGCGACTTATAGGGGAAGAAATAATACACTAACCCTTGGGTCCCATACAGGCAAATTAAGATTGCATTCTTCTGGCTGTTTCAATAGCACTGGATTTGGCCATTCCCTGTTCAAAAAAATTGTAGCACTGAATAAGACTATAGGATACAACCATGTATGTTCAACAAACAATACTTTTGAACACTATCCTTCTTAACTCTGCTCTCAAGGTAAAGCATCATTTCTGCAAGACTAAGCTCATCTAACTGGAGTTCTTTACATAAACTGTATTACTGAACTACAGCACATCTGTAATTAGCTTCTCCAGGCCATTAGAACAATTAATTTTTTTTGTAGTCTTGGGAGTTTTGAAACTACTCGTTTAGGGAACTAAAACTCCCCTAATTTCTTCTTGAAATACATCTAGCAAAGAGAAATTCCACTATGAAGATAAACATTGGGTCCATCTTCAACCCAGCTGTTTCATGGACAAACTAAAGAAGAAACAACCAGCATAGTTACAGCATTACAAGCATCATTACAAGGCATACGTATTTAAAAAAAATAAAAATAAAAAATCCAATCAAGTAAAAAAGAATCCATGCTGAATGAAACACTAGAAAGAGAGGCAACACTTCTGCTTTTCAAGTCAACTCCACTCCCATAAGTTATCTTCTTACAAAGAAGTAGAAGTCAGTTAATCCCTTGGTATTTGTACATTAATGATCCTATGCTATGCATATATAAAACAGAAGAGCGGAATAACGAATACGGTGAACAAAGCTTGTAACCAGTTTTCCTCTACTAGCTTTGTGTGGCAAGATACTACTAAACACTAGGTACCCCCAAAAGGCTATAGAGCCTATGGATTCAAGAAACTGTGGAAATTACCTTCATGTTAAGAAGGAAACACACTATATTTGAAGTAAAGCAACAACTTTGTGCAATGATCCCTAAAATGTGTCAGTCTCATGAAGACGGGAGGTACAGTCATGTCCTTTCAAAAAAACCCAGTATTCATTTGTAATCTGCAAAGTGCACTCTCATCCTATTCATTCTAAATTTACTTGGAATGTTACCATCGTTCCAGTAAGAGTTATTCTAATCATCTTTCTGAGGAAACCAGCTCAGGAGTATGAAGTCATACATAACTGCAAAACACCTACCTCTCCACACTGGCAAGATGAAAAAAAAAAATATAACCCACACTTTTGCCACTGGTTCTACATGCCTAAACCAGATACTGACACAGCTCCTCTTTTCCATTATCCCAGTACCTGAACATCAAAAGAAATTTTGGGGCATTCTGCACTACGTATTTCATCTAAAGAGTAATATTGAGTTACAACAAACACCTAGGAAAATTTTAATGAAAAACTGGTTGGATACTTTAGGAACACAGTATGTTGGATGACTGATTGAAAAAACCTAACAACTGTCAGCAAGAACAATGCTTATAACTACATCTTAATCTGGTAACAACTGAAAATGATACCATAAAAACAGGACTAAAATTTAGTGTCTACAAACAATTTTATTTTAGTGTAATCTAAATTAAAAACAAAAGAATAAAAAAAAAATACCAAACCAAACCAAAACAAAAAACATACCATTTAGAAAATACCAAGAAAAATTTATGTACAAGAGTTGATGCTATTGCATTTGGATAAAGCTGGCAAGTTCTTGCAACTAGCATAGCCCAGGAAACACCGCCAAGGAAACCTAGTATATTGGAATAGATGTTGTGGCCTGTGGATTGAAAAGGAAAGACAAAATAAGAAAGGTATTAGTTAACTGCAAGAGTTAAAAGATGCTTTACAATTTGGGGAATAAAACTGCTTACGTTTTGCCCACAGTTTGATAGCTCTCAGTGTTAACCTGAAGTTGTCAATGTTTGGTACTAGATGCAGAATTTCATCGGTTACCCGGCAACCTGCCAAAAGAAAAAATCCATTACACTTGCTGTCTCCGAAGTTTTTTTGCTTGCTTACCTTCCCTCACCTTCAAAGCTATCAAGCCTTACCAGCATGCTAGAAACACATTTTGTATTCTGATCATCCCTTTCATTTTGAATTAGAAGGCTTTTTTTTTCTTCTTACTGTTCATTAGCAGCACTCTACACAATTCATGCATGCACAGTCACGGTTTTGGACTGTAACTTGATTTTCTGTTACTAATGAACTGCATAAGCTGTTCAACAAGTTTTAAATACAGGATTACATGAAGCATAACATAGAACACACAGAAAAACTAAGAAAACATGAGTCCTTCATGGATCTACAGAAAACCTTAAGTCAAAGGTCAAAGCTTTGTTTGAATTTATGAGAACAGGCTAAAAAGAACAGGTTTCAAACATACAAGTATCATTATTTTGATGGGATATTTTCAGGCTTAAGAGTAACATTACATATAAAAATATTAACAGCTTGATTTTTTTTTTTTTTCTAATCAAGAATAAGTAGCTGTTCATTGCTACTAAATAGAGAGAACTGGCTGCAAGAAAATAGTGTTATCTAACACTAGGAATTCCTTTCAAAGGAAGGAAGCAGCATGAATTCTGGAGACAGCAAGAATGTGAATCTCACAGAACAGTCTAAGTTGCTGCGGTAATCTCAAATAATTTTCAATCATAACAGAAATCAGTGCTATCTAACATGCTCCTCTTTCCCACCAAATTGCATCCAGGCCAAAGCTCCTGCTATCCTGGACATAAAAACATTTTTTAACCTGCAGTATGACAGAAAAGTTCAGGATTACACAAGCTGGTAAGCTTCAAAAGACCTGCCCTCAAACTCGTAGTATTCTGATACCCCAAATTTACCACTGAAGCAATTTGATGTTGTTTATGCATATTAAAACACATAAGAAAATAATAAAACCCAAGCAAAACAAAACAAAACCACAAACCACACAAAGGGAAAAAAAAAACCAAATAAAAAAAAAAGCCCACAAAAAAACCCAACCCTTGCATATTTTTATTTACAGAATATTTATTGATCCAAACCAGAGTACTGCAAATCCCATTAATGTCTACACAGCACCACTTATTACCCAAATTAAAGAAAAAAAGCTTATAAAGATCTTAGGTCAATAAGAAACAACCCTTCTTTCCAAAGTTAAATGAAACTGGCTATGACTTCATTTCCAGATACAGAGTTAATACATTTTCAGACAAGTCCACAACTGAATTACTGCATCAAACAACCTACGATACTTTTTAAAAGATCAGAGGAGAAATTTATATGCAAAACTGAATATATACATACCATTAAGACTTCGTATGCATCTAATGTCTAAATTTTTTAGTAGGCTATCATCTCTTAGGTCTAAGTCCTCAGGAATAGTTTGCAGTGCTAATCTTGCAAACAAAATATCAATCTTGGAAAGAAAAAAAAAAAAAAAAAAAGATGAGACATTAGAAAACCGTTCTTCTGTAGAATTAATTCCTTAACCTACTTTTATCAAGTAGCACTACTCCCCAGTGTAAAACAAGTTCAAAATTAACTTCAGATTAAAACTCTATTATCTCTAGAAGGTCTAAGACCTCTGAAGATTCAAAATTCCTTGAAAGTAAAAGCATTTCTTAAATAAATAGCCTGACCTACGTCTTTTTGTGTAATTTTTCTACAGGAAGAGCGAATTAAGAAAAGGCAAGAAGTTTCTTGTTTACTTTAAGCAAGAACATAGAATGCACAAGTAAAAACTAATACTGGCAGAAACTTCTTCAGTTTAACTGACAAGATCACCACAGAACTAAACTTCTTTCCCTCAGTTTGAAGGTTTTCTTCACAGACAGAATAACTTCAGACACCTTTTATCTGGAAAATTAAATTAATAAGTTCCAATATTGACATTCTGGGCATAGACACAACCACCAGAAACTGTGACCCAGCAACAGTTGTATATATACAATGAGTGCTTGTGAGTTAGCACTCAAGGCTACAGAACTCTCATCTGCTGTCAGCAACATGGGGTAAGTCTCAGTCATAACCCTAATCAGAATCCATCATAAATTACCATTTTGAAGTAAGATACTACTACTCTTATAGCAGACATCCCTTTTATTACACTATTTATGCTTGCATTTTGAATTTCATTTTTAAAACAAGGAGAGACAACACTGACTTAAATGTGACTAAAAAAAAAAAACCCCAAAAAAAAACCCAAAACCAAAACAAAATGAACCCCCCCGCCCCAAAAAAATCAACAAACCAACCAAAAAGGCTAACCAGAGGATGCCTATGAGAAATTTCAGTATTCAGAATTAATACCTAAACTATGCAAACAGAAAACAGATTCTCCAGAAAAATGCTCCTGATACCCAATTGTATATTAAATAAAATTGCTGACACAGTTGAGTCACTGGCTACCGTATTGCACAGTACCACATTTCCCTGCATATCTCTCAGTTGGAGAAAATACCTGTCTTTGCCTAAGCATCAAATGACACATCAGTGAAAGTGCAAATAAGTAAAGCTGTATAGATGAGGGCAGAGGAGGTGGTTCATCTTCCCGAGACTCAAAACCTGCCAGTATCCTAACTAATGACCATTATAAATGCAAGGCAGAGATTAAACTAAAATCAACAGAGAAGTGCCCAGTCTTTTACACAATACTACAGCTCTTCAAGTCACATCACATGCATCAGGCAATTAACATGATGTTGTGGTTTAAGTCCAGTCAGCCACGTAGATCACTCGCTCACTCCTTGTCCTTCCTCCCCCCCACTCCCACAGGGATGGGGAGAATCAAAAGAATGTAATTTCCACAGGTTGAGATAAGAACAGTCCAGTAACTAAGGTATAACACAAATCACTGCTGCTACCACCACCAATAATAATAATGATAAGGGAAATAACAAGAGAAGAGAATACAACCACTGACCACCCAGCCTATACCCAGCCTGACCTGGGCAGTGATCTAACCCTTCCAGGTGACTGCCCCCAATTTATATACTGGGCATAACACACTGTGGTATGGAATACCTCTTTGGTCAGTTTGGGTCAGGTGTCCTGTCTCTGCTTCCTCCCAGCTTCCCCTCCTCCCTAGCAGAGCATGAGACTCAGAAAGTCCTTGGTCAGACTAACCATTCTAAGCAGCAGCTAAAAACATCGGTGTTATCAGCCTGCTCCCAGGCTGAAAGTCAGGAAGACAGCACTGCACCAGCAACTAAGGAGAAAACTGACTGCTACTGCTGAATCCAGGCCAATGTCCACCCCTTATTCCATACCATTCATGTCATGCTCAGTTCCCACATTTTCAACATACCATTGACTCTTATATATATACTTATATATACATACACACACATACACACACACATGCAGATCATTCCTTAGTGCATGGACCAATCCTTATAAAGCTGCTGAGTCCATCCAGTCCATGATGTCAGGCTCCACCTCCTGTAACAGTCTTTCAGAGCAGGAGAGGCTGTGTGCAGTGTACACCCTCATGAATAAAGCTGGGCAAGAGTGCCCATTGTTAAGTCCACCCCTCGATCATCAGTCCATCTGTACGTTGCATCTCTGCCCTGATGGTCTGAAGCGTCATGGGCCCACCAGGCTCAAAATAATTCACCCTCCCCCTCAGCAGTTACTGCACTTTGTTGTTGGAACTTCATACAGCTACCTTCCATCTTCAACAATTCCAAAGCACTGGAAGCGGCCCAGTGGACTAGATACTCACCCATACTGTCCCACACAACCTGCCACTCATGATTGTCCAGCCTTGGGGAAAATCTCTTGGTCCTCCTATATCATCATCTAACCCTAGACAAGACCCAAACACGACCCCACTTCACATTTGAGATCAGACAAAATGGGCATGGGTAAAACACACTCTGTATGTGTACCAATGTGGCGATCCCCATCACAATCAGCAGGCAGGTCTCACCCCAAAGGCCATTCAAAACCTTCAGAACTCTCAAATGACATTGCTGCACTTGTGTTATCAGTGCTGTTCCCAGGCCAAAAGTAAAAAATACAGCACTGCACCAGCTACTAAGGAGGAGAAAACTGACTGCTACTGCTGAACCCAGGACACATGAGAATTCTTTCCCTGCTGTGAAGTACCATTCTTATACCATCCCCAGTTGCTGCTTGACATAATCCACCTACAAGTCCGATGAACTGTGTGTATGGACAGTTTATATGTTTTTGTCCTGTCACCAAGGTAACAGGTTAACTATATACCAAGCTGAGAAAGATGAACAGAGTATCTTTTGAAAGCAATATTCTTGTATTCTCAGCAACTTCACCCAAAATAGTAAAAATCAAGTTAAACAAGTTAATCACTCCAAGACAGCTGATCCATCAGGCTACAGACACCAAAACAACTGTTTTGGTCACGTGTTCACAGACATCTGAAGAGATCAGGACTAAGGGGATATCCTGTCTGCCTTCAGCAGTACATTTTTGAAACAGATAAAAAAAAAAAATCACACTTGCTATACTAAAGACACTGAAACAAATCTGAATGTAAAGTTCTGACAGTTAATTATTAGCTGCCAAAAAATTACTGAAGCCCCATTATTAATATAATGTCTATTAAGTCTTAATAATGCCAATACTAGCATTCTGCAGACCAGTAAACTAATCAGTATTAGCAAGTAGCAGTGACTACAGGAATAGGGAGATATCATGTACAAAGACCTAAGTACACCAACATAAAGACTTGGTTTAGTTTTAAAGCCCCACTTTAAGTTACACAAACAAGGACTATTGTCATGAACTTACGAGAGTCATTTTAAGAGCACTCATTTACGAATACTACATGAATTACAGATATCTTGAAAACTTCATTTTAGCCATGCTCTACCAAAACAAAATAAAAGATCTTTACCTCTATTCCATCAAAACAAAGTTTAATAACTGGGACAAAAGCTTCTTCAACAGCCTGGAGGAGAAAAGGTTTCATTTTATTTTCAGTACAGAGAACACTTTAAAGCAGGTCTAAACAACCACACTGACATGCTAAACATACAGATCCTTTTTTGGTTTCAGGTTGAGTTTTGTCAGTAATGTCTACTCCACCACTGAGGACTTATGTAGTAAGCCCTGATCTACTACATCCTACAGCTGTCTCGATGTTAATTATAATCTAAACTCATACCAGCCAGCTCTGATGATGTTATCTGAAGGTTCAACTCTCTTCTCACTACATGCAGGCCATGATCAAATGTTTTACTCCTCACATAATCTCTAAGGCCAACCTAGGGAGAATTCTTACTCCAAGAGGCCTCTCCCTTCTATGGTTTCTCCAGTCAGTATCTTATGAGAAGTGACAAGGAGACAACTGTGTAACTACAGTTTAACATCACCTAGACCAGCTGCAAGTCACCAGTCTCTGGAGCTTGAGCATCTTTTATAAATGTGGTCATTAATAAGGTACTTTGACAAACTGTTCCATGATGAAACAATGGAACTTTATGCCTACTCTACCACAACCTTCCTGAACTGAGCATCCAAACTAAATGCAGATTTGCAGAGCACCACTTTTATGAAAGGAAAAAATACTGCATACCTCCTAATAAGTAATTTAGGAACTGCAGGGACTTAATGTGGTTTTAAGAGTTAATAAGAGAAGGAGACAACACTACCCTATGCACCTAGCCTTAGTTAAGGCTACCTTAATGTTACTGGATGTCAGGATGGATCCTAAACAAAATATATTCACAAGTCTCTCAGAGTCATCACTAGAGCAATCATTAAGAAAGCCTAAGTTATGTAAAGATGCATAAACTTTCTTCTATCTAGCTTCAATGATTTAAAGTGCTACCACACCCCAACCGAAAAGGCTACTTGTATCACTGCAGGGCTACACTAAAGAGTGTACACTGATCCACCTTGCTGCTAAATCAACTTCAGCTTAAGTCACAGTTTATAGCAAAGTTAATAGGAAATCTGCAAATCAGAATCCTCTTAATTATGAAATGTGGATTTCAGATTATTAGAAGTGTTCAGATAATAAAGCATTCAAAACAATTGTTTCAATAACAGTATTACCACCAGATGCTTGTACTGCCCTGGTAGTTACCAACTACAAGATGCAAAGGGTGGAAGAATACTGCAGAGACAGTTTAATTTTTTCTATAGGAGCACAACTAAACCAAAGTTTCAAACTTGCCAGCAACTCCCTTCATTAAAAAAGACAAAAAAAAACCCAAAGCAAAACCAAAACCAAAAAACACACTGCAGCAGAGAAAATTAAATTCTCTCAAATCAACATTAAGATTAAAGTTTCTATCAGTTGACCTAGGGAGGCCTGTCATTTATGTATAATAGAAACAAAATACTGTACACCAGTGTGTCTTACATTCCTACAATGGAAATCATCTTACCATCCTGAAAGTCTTACAAAACATCTAATAATTGGACACACTAAAAATGTAACTTGGATTTCAAATGCATAGCTGACAGACAATACAGAATGTTTAGTTAATATGAACCACTGTAATTGTCTATATAAATCATGAAATTATAAAAACATCAGCATAATGGGATACTTCAGACACTTTTGGTCCTGATCCTCTCCAAGCTAACACATCTGCATTTGTCTGCAGCTAGAGAGCAAGCAGAAACTTTGCAATTCTACCACACATCTTAGGACATCAGTCTGCCATGCAGATTTTTTAAAATTACTACCTCTGCTAGGTAGAAATGGAAAAAACAGAAGAATCTCTATTTCAATTATGGTGATAGGCTTTGCTGCAGGTTAACCAAAAATCCACTGCAAGCCTTTAACAGTAAAATTCTATTCAGTTATTTAACGCATCATTTTTCACTAACTTTGCAGCAGCATCATCAGTTCAGCTAGCTGTATCGGACACTTCACATACCCTCAGATCTTTTACTTCTTCTTGTTGTTTCAGTTTTTCATAAAACGATGTGAAAAAGTCACTTCTTTCAACATGTCTTGGTGCAACACAGAGGGCATCAATATCAGCACCTGAAATTGTTTATTAGCACAAGTTATTCACACTTCACATGTGTGTAGCTCCAGCATTAGCCAGACTTTTCTCTTTTTTAAAAAAGGAAAAAATAACTTCTCTTCCTGTAGAACAGCTTTTCTTCAGGAATACTCAGTCAAATCTCATACAAAAGCTCACGGCCATGGAGCATACTGAATACATACATACATACATTCTTCTTGCAGTTGTGGGAGATTTGTAGTAATTTTTAAAGAGCAAACCATGAGACTCCAAGTATACTACTTGATTTTTAAAGACTTTCCAACTTTCTTATCTCTTTCCCAACCCATCACAAAAGCATAATATAGAAATGTATTTCTTTTATTTATAAGAAAAAGTAAAAACGGCTGCAAATTTAAAAATCTAACACCACCTCAAAATACAGAAAGTTTTTGTTACTTAAGGGTGGTGGCATTGACAGCTATGTCATTAGCTCAAAACCATGAGTTTTTAATAAGAAATGTTACCTTTCGTATGAACCCCTAATCTATAGGATCCAAACGTAAAAATTTTTCCTCCAACATTTTCTATTACAGATTGCGGAAGATTCTAAATGAGAAAAAAAAAAAAAAAAAAGTTATTTTACCTTAACAAATTTTAAAAACAATTTATTTTCAAACAAAAGGAAAAATATTCCACAAAATTATGTTGTTTTAAGGTACAGTTACTACTGAATTAATAATCTTCGTATTTACAGGAAAGATGGAAGTTACCTTTACCACTTGGGAACTAGCTGCAACATTTCAACTATATTACACATTACTGTCTCAAACTTGGTAACTGTTTAGCAGTCCTACACTTCAAGTGCAACAGCTTTAAAATATTAAGGACTTCGAACACAGAAAAGACTTAGAAATTCATGATTAATTGCAACTTAGAGTGAAAAAAAAATTACAATTTTCAATATCAGTGTTTATTAAATTACTTGCACAGACACCCATGCTACAATCTCCATATAAAAGTTTGGGGCTGGGAGAGGTACTTATGTTAAAGTTGTTCAAGTACATCTACTAAAGTTTCTAAATTAACATCTTCAAAAAAAACTCCTGAACCCGCAGTACTGTGGGCGAAGACAGTTACCCCTTCATAACACAATGCAACGTTACAATCTGAAGCCCTACACTAATGGTTACACAACAAAAGATACTTTAATAATTATTTTGCAATGTATATTTAACTTAAGTAGTTTCCTACCTTACACCAGTTAAGACACTCATTATTTTGTTTTCAAGGATTGTCCCCACCCATAATCATGTTCATACATAAATTTCCGTTTCATAAGTGTACAGAAGAAATACAATCCCAAATACATTTAAAGCATAATAGCTTAAAAAATTAGTAATTTACCCCTAAAAGCATCACCTCCATCTTTACAATTTTTGCAAGTCTATAATCATTCAAAAAAAGGCATGTGTCGGGATGTGGAGGACTACAGCCTGGCAAAACAGCTACTATCGTTGTTAGAGTCTCCAAAAGTAACATTACAGGACTAACACTAAAGACTGCAGATCATAAAGCTGCAAGAAGTCCATTTTATGATATAGCACTGCTTCACAAAGCCGAACAATCTAAGCATGTAATTAACATAATTTATACATGTGTTTTGACAGAAAAAAGTTAAGCTGCATTTCTACACAGGGATATGAGGGAACAACTGAAAATTATTATTATAACATTTTTTTCCAGTGTTTATCAGTTTCTTTGACAACATTCTACCTTGAAGGTGAACACTGCCTGGAAACAAAAGGAGCTACACACAGGTCTTATTTATTTTTCCATTTTTATTAAACTAGATGCCCAAATCTAAGATTCATCCCATTTAGAGTAGGAACAAATTTGGAATTATCTTCCTACAGCAGTCTTAGTAGGAGCAGTTCCATGTAAATACATCCATACCTTGCTTTCACTGATTTCCCGTATCCATTCCTTTACCAGGTTATTTAATTTTCCCAAAATTAGAATCCTGTTGATAAAACAGCAGAATCACAGGTCATGAACTTAGACAAAACTGTCTCAAAAAAAAATTTTTGAGACCCTGATAATCATTACACACAGTCACTCAACTACAGGAACAACACAGAACTGACTACAGATATTGCTTTATATACACACACACACCCTCTCAAAGTCAGTCTTACAACATTCCCACTACCTTTTCCCTGTTAAAGATTTTCAAGTGGTTTAAACTCAAAAAAAATGCAAGCATGCAAGGCCTACATACAATCTACATGTTTTGCTCACTTCCAAAATAAAACCTTCATTCATAAAATACATGCAACTAAAAACAGTAAGAAGCAGTACTGTGAAAAAAAACAACTCTAGAAAGCTTAATAAGAAATAAAAGCGGAAAAATAACTACAACAAAACTACTATGAAGGGAGGAAAAGAAAGGCAAACCAGCCTCCAAAATGTAAAGGTAATTTTAATTCTTTTATCTGTCCTGAGGTATTCCTTTTAAGATAAGAAAAAATTAAGCTTAATATTCTACTAGGCTTTTAAGAAAGCATTTGAAAGAACATAAACATGTTTGAGTATTTGAGGTTCAACTATATGAACCTCAAGATAGAAGAAAACCACTGCTAAAGTAAGCATTTACTCACCTGCGCTGCAATTCTTCTTCCTCTTCAAATACACCATAAGGTTTTAAAGTTTCAATTAATTTCTGGGTAAGCATGCAGTCAAACTCCTTGGGGGCGGCTAAACTGATAGGTGAGGTAATGCCATAATGCTTCTGTAGCTGCTGTGTTTGTGATCCCTGGGTTGTAACGGGACTAATAAAGGCAATTAGACAAAGTTACTGACAGAAACCAAACAAAACAAAAACATTTTAAAATTATTTTCTCTCGGAGAAACAGGCAAGAGCCACATACTAGGAAAAGAGAAAGTTAAGCCTACTGTTAGTTTTTACATCACAGATCAATTTGTATTAAATCTGTGGTATTATGGACAGGAATAGAATTACCTTTCTCCAACTCCAAATATTGATTGCAGGGGTACAAGTTACTAAAAAGCATAATTTTTTACATAAGTTGCCTTCATGCACTCAGAACACTCACATGCATAAGAAGTTCTAACGCATTTTGGGCCCATTAGCAACAGTTAGCTTTAAGCTGACTTCTCTGCTGGCTAGCATAACCATGTGGGTAGATAAATGATGTCAGCTGAATTTATGTTGGCAATATTATATATAACATTGGCCTTGCTTCACAAGGTAGGTGTGGGAGATTATTAGGTTTGTGCTAGACTTTGCCAAGCTCAAGTACCAAGGATGTAAGCAATATTCTCTACACACCACTCATGTCTCATTAACATGACACTTAACTTCATATAAGTATTTCACTAAATAAGCATGTAACCCTCAATTAAAACTAACACACAATGGGTTAAAATTGCAAGGACCCAGTTCACTAGTAAACAGTGAAACCAAAAGCCCTCATAGCATCCTTGCCTTGCAGTTTTCAAGCAACCCAGACAGATAAGGAGGCAAACCTCAAGCAAAAGGATGATACTCGAGTCAATCCCCCACATTTCAACACCACAAGAGAGACCACCATGCAAAAGAACTTCAGAAGAAACACAAAAGCAAAGTTACCATCATATTGTGAGAACTAAGTGAGCTTTGTGGATGAAAAATAGTCATGCAGCTTTTCATAATGGGCATACATTTGCAATATTCACATTTCAAAGCAGCCTTTTTTGAGAAAAATTTGAGCTCTATGGATAGTAATTCTAAGGGTTTCAAAACTAAACTTGGGCCTGCGTAAACATGTAAGTGTCTGGTTTTGGTGACTACTCCACACTATACCCATATAGTTAAAACTTTTTTAACTGAGAGCAGCAACAGGTAGCCATTTAAAAAAAAAAAAAAATCTTAAACATTCAGTATTGTAGAATAAATTCTCTATTTTAACATTTAACATAGCCACATTTTAAGAACATCTAGTCTTGCTCATTATATACTTCACAGGTTTAAAAATAATACACTGTTTAAACCTGTATTCTAAAAGCTCTAAAGGTTACTTTCAGTATTAAATGTTTTACACTGATATATAGGTAATTTTTCCTCTAAATAATAAATATTACTCCTTCTTTGATTTTGCAAATAACAAATCAGTAGTTAAGCATACTAAAAAGCTGCTTTTCTGAAACCAACTTGTTACTTAAATTGATCAACCTTCCAGAAATCAAACAAAAACATTATGATCTCTCATCAAAACACACAGTTCAGGAAACACATGTATTAATTACATCAACAGCTATTTAAAAGTCTTACCAACAATTAAAGCAAGTATTACGTGAAAGTTAAGGCAATGCTGGCGTAGAACAGTCACATCTGCATTATTTCTTACTTTATAAGATTACTCCCCGTCAAAGACATAGCGTTTTAATACAAAATGTCTAATTTTTTTAATTCAGTGTGCACTAACATTTTTCCTGATCATTTATTCATTCCACTAGAGCAGAAGCTTTACCATCAATATGATCTCCCCCAACTTTCATAAATTCTAAAGAGAATTTCCCACATCAAAAAGTCAAGCTAACAGCTTATGTGAAAGTCCCCTTCTTTGCCAGCTTAACATTCCCCTGTACAATGCTGTATTATCAGTTCTTCATATTTATACATGTTCTATGCTATTTCTATCTTATGAAACAGAAAATTTTCAGGCTAATCAGATATTGCATGCAAAAGACTCCAGTACAATTTCACTTTCACTTCCATAATCTGTTGTCATTATCTCCTCATGATTTCACTCTTTATTTCCATGAGGACTAAGTACACTTTCACTTCCATAATCTACTGTCATTATCTCCTCATGATTTCATTCTTTATTTCCATGAGGACTAAGTATTGAAAAAGAACAGCATCTTAAAATTGGCAAGAATCAACAGAACTTAATTCTCCGCAAGTTAAACCCATTTAAAAATTATTCTAAGCACTATAATTTGTTTGAAATCAAGAATTTAGTCCCAATAAAGTTTCTCACAAAGCAGGTTCTGCATATTTGTCCCTTTGCTTGTTAGCAAAAAAAAGGGAAAAGGACTAAAAACTGTGTCTTTAAAAAAAAAAAAAAAATCAAACCCCAAGTAATCATGTCTGGGAACATTATTTGGTATCGCTTCCTCTGCTAAAGGATTTTAATCACCTAGTAAAGAATTTAGTAACAGCTGAACAAATCATACAGACCTTAGGACTTGTGTGAATAAAAACATTTTTAAAAACTGTCTAGGTGAATTATAGGGAACAGTAATCCAAATTAAGTCCAAAGGAAGCCACTAAAACATCTTCTGGTTTTCAAAGAAAAAAAGCAATAGAATGTCAACACAAAGAGTCAACACAGCCACTTAGTTGCTACTAAATAAGTCAGGAGAAAAAGAAAAGTCTCATACCTAAACATCCTTTGGGTAGTATGAATATTTTTACTTACACCACAACATAATTAAATTTTAACTACAATTTCTCCCCTTTTTATCAGAAGTTAACTTGGAAAAAAAAAAATATTTGCTCTTTAAGATTACACAATTTATTTTTACAGGTCTTCAAAGGAGAAATACAAAACAATCAATAGTTCAGGATGGCCTGAAGTGAATTTCACCCATCTGTAACTAGAAACTGTACCCAATTCAACAGCTATTAGACATCATGGGCAGGGCTGGCAAAACACACCTTGTCAGATACTGCTGCTAAGTACCAAAAAAGAAAAGATGCAATGTAACTCAGACCCAGATCCTGTGAAGCAGACTCCTGAATTCAGTAATGCTGACAGAGCCCTCTCCCTCACCTGCTTGCAAATGCCACGCTTCACCAGTCTTAGAACTACCAATTTGAAAATAAACCTTTGCCTTGCCCCAAAATTACAACACGTAAAACGCAACCAAACAGTAGATCGCTTCCCTAATGTGGTTTACAGCATAATCCTGGTGGTGCAATACGCAGGACTGTCTTCACAGAACACCACACTGAAATGATTTCAACTGCGTTTTATCTCCAACCCCCCCTCCATCGCCATCAGAGCATGTTTACAGGGCACAAAATACGTTTTGAAACTCTTCACTAAAACGTCAGCTTTAAACAACCAATTAAATCAATCACCTAATAATACATTTTTGGGAATTGTTTCACAAAAAGTTACAGTTCTTACACTTACTGCTCTCATTTATATATTTTATAATAATAAAATAACAAGGTGCCCAACAGCACAGACCCTTCCCACACTGTTTCACCTGTGTTTTAAGGTTGAGAAGTTAACACTTTCACTGGGATGGTACCAAACAATTCTCAGCATAACTGCTCCTGATAGATTTACCATGCCAGAAGATACAACAAAGCTTACAATCAAGATGCAATGAAGCAATGAATATAGTGATCATCCCCCCATACTCACTGTCCCTGGAAGTATTCAAAAACTGTGTAGATGAGGCTCCTAATGACATGATCTAGTGGTGGATTTGGCAGCCCCTGGGTAATGGTTGGACTTGCTCTTAAAGGTCCTTTCCAACATAGTTGTTTCTATGATTTTAATACATTAATACTGAAGGATTATTAGCATTAAATTGAAGCTCAGCTGTTTACACCTGCTGAAGTTAAGGCTATTCTAAGGTAGCACAAAAAGAGATCAGAACACTACTTTTATAAAACTACAGAAAAAAAAAAAGAATGTATTTGGCAAAAAAGTTTGCATCCTTAAATTAGTTCAACAAACTAACTAGAGCTAGGTAACTCATATTCGTTCATTTAAATGGCAGCAAGTCATGAAAGTTACTATAAAGGAAACAAGTAAAGGTAGATCCTCTCCCCACCCTCTAACTTCCACAAAACCAAGAAACTTTAAATAAAGCATGTGGCAGCTGCTTTTTTAAATGAAGAATAAATTATCACTTAGAAAGAAACTTTAGCTGCTCATTTTTCCAACTTTAATGTTGCATTTACATGTTGCATTTTCATGTTGCATTTTAGCCAGAAAATGCTAACCATCAACACTCAGACTTATCTTTTACTTTTTCCTAAAGTCACAAATATGACACTCGACTTCAGTATCCTTCGTCTTGGAAGGACACATGAACATTCTAGTTTCTACCTGTGATGTGTCATGATTTTGGAATCCCATAAACTAATAAACTTATTCAAAGAGAAAGGATAGGCAAATATAAATGCTAACCTCCTACCTGAGAGTATTAGGGAAGTCGAGGCCTCAGGGGGAGGGTGTGGAAGGGGAAAGCAGACAGAAGTCAATACCCTGCTGGTATGTCAAATCTGCTAGTCAAAGTTAAGCATTGCCAAAAATCAAAGAATATTAAACACAACAGAATATCCCACCCCGCTACTCAATCTTGACAATAGCAGAGGCAGATTGGACAAAACTTGTCAATGTCTGACACAACTCAAAGCATGTTTACGGATTGCTTTAAAAGAGATAAACCTTTTCAACATTACAAAGAAATTTTAAGATGTAGTTGGGGCTTTTTTGTTTGTTCCCAGTCAACTACACACACATGAAAATCTTGCTCTCTCTCTGCTGTGAGTAAGACCTACCTGCTAATGGCACAAACACCAAATGTAAGTTGCAGAAAATGATGTAGAGTTAAATTTTACATGCTATTGTTGTAGCTCTGGCTTGACCTAATTTTTTTTAAGAGCATGTGCTGAGTTTAGACCATCTGCAAATTAGGCAACATCTACAATCATTTAATTCTACTGTTTCAATCCAATATTTCATATTCAAGTATGAATTAATCTCAGATAAACCTACATGAATTTTTTTCCCCCGTATAAAAACACAAACACACACACACACACACACACAGTCTGCACTATGCTGACAGCAGTACAGCCAAATGACTGTTTTTCTCCAGAACCTAAAGTTTTGGAAGGCAGTATATTCTTATGTTGTTATTGATAACTTAGAATTAAAAACAACAGACCCTGGTAATACAGCCACTGTTAAAACCATTTCACAGCAGTATGGAAGTGGAAGGAAAGGAAAACAAAAAATTAAACCCAAACACACCTAAAGCTTTGCAGTTTCTAAAGTGTACAGCTTTAAACTCCTTCAAATGAAATGCTACACATTACTCAAAGGTAGAGGGGGGAAGACTCTGAGTTAAAGGTAACACTTGCCAATCCATGTTTTAAGATCAGGTTGCACACTGAACACATACTCGCATAAAGTGAAAAAGAGCAAATACAGGTACATAACTAAGAGTTACATAAAAATTAAGTACTGTACTGCTGTTTTCTTTTACAACACTGAAACCTTTCTCTGGCTCAGAAGAACCAGGAATCCCATCAAAAACTTTTTTTCAGGTATACTTTGTATTTTATCCTCTCCCTTCCCCCACTTAAACCCCCATCTTTCTAAGCACTTTTTCTTCTTTCCTCCCCGTACTCTACCTCATTTCTACTGGTAATATTTATATTATGTTATTTAAGCATTAATGCTTCTTATCACAAACAAAATAAACATCATACTTCTGAAATTTAGTATGCTTCACAAATAAAACCCAAGATAAGCAGAAATCTTAAAAACAGATGACATAATATTTAACAAATTGTAACAGTTTGAATCCCACATAACTTTTAAACTCATCTCTAACCCACCCTGAAATAAACCTTAACCACCCAAGATCTAACTTATCTAAGTTTGTGCAAGCAAAAAAACCCCTTCCAGCTTTCAGCCATCAAGCCTTTGCTACAAGTCATACAACCTCTTTCACACGCCGCTATCCTCAGCTGAGGATTAAGTTTGCCCAGGCAGACATGCAAAATAAAGCCCGCACTGGTGAAGCAATAAGAACCATGAACTGTTAAATGTCTTGGAAGAATGTCAACAACCCACATTAACCTTAACTTTAAACTTCAGCTCATTCAGTCTTGCCTTCAGATACCAAAACAAAGTACACAGCTTCAGGAATCTCAGTGACTACCCTCTCCTCTCTATTTGCCGCTATTCATTATCTCAGTAAAATTCAGTCTTTCTTATTTACTGATATAAGACATACCCAAGTCAGATTCCTAAATACTGGTCATCACACCATCTGGTCAGTTGAAGCTAAATTCACACAGCTCAAGCTTCACTAAGTCAGATTTCAAAGGAAGTATTTTGACGGGTTTTGTTTGTTGTTCTAAAGACTCCTCCAGCAGGACCACTTCAAGACAGAAACTTTAACCTGAAATTGACAACAATATCCCTCCACAGAAAACTTCAGATATCTAGGCCAGAAATCTTAATGAAGTCTGCAAATCTGTTACCGGGGAACTATTTTAGATGGCTAAAATAATCCATCTGTCCTTCCTGAAAGTTTTAGTCTCCAGCAAAAAAACTGCTAGATACTATTTTTACACCATGAAATAAGTTTTCAGCTCTCAGTATGAGATTTGAACATGGGTACTGGAGAAAGGACAGGTGATGTACCTATGGAAGGAGAGACTCACCTGGTGGAAGAACAAATACTCATATACATTTTGCTAACCTTTGACTCAGGCCTGAATTCTCACAGACTGTGTTTTCTGGCTCTTTCATTCATACAGAACAGTGAAGGCAGCATGTCCAAACACATACCCATCCACAAGATTCTTACTAAAAAGTTTCACAAGTTACTCAAGTTTAAAGAAAATGAACTTCTACCGAATTCTACAAGCAGCACTTCGGCCAAAAAAATAGGTTTATTATTATTATGGAGAATTAAAAACACCTCAAGAGGTAGCAACATCAGAAATTTAGTAAGACTGAATAAAAAGACAAAAGTATCAAATGAGAGCTACGAATCCCATAACACATTTCACTGCAAGAGATTAACTTGTCTCAGCAGCGAAATCTGCTCTGCCCAAAATAACCGTGTTTCCAAGTTCTGTGGGCTACCTCCATGTTAAAAGGCATAAATGCAGTCTTTCTGGAGTGACATTAGAAGACTGGGAACTATTGCAAATCCACATATACTTGCTATACACTTCCTCTGTACCATGTCTAACAAATGACTTCTCATATCAATTTCTGTATTTCTTCTTGATTAATAAAGCTATCTCTTCAACGAAATTCTTCTTCTGAAGGTGGCCCTGTGGTTTGCAAATTAGGAAATAATTCTCTCCATAACAGTCTATAAAAACCTGAGGGCTCTCTGTTCAGAAACACATGATTTATCCACCCCCCATCAGTGCAAGCCATTTTAAATATAGCCTTGTATTTCTGGCAGACAAGTTAACAGTCGCTAATTAGAAGTCAAGAAAACAATGACATCGCATATGTCTAAAGCAATGTTCAATGAAAGAAAACAGAGACTTACTTCAGAAGTGAGAATAGGCTTGACTGTCTACAATAATGACTGAAAAAACTAATGACACTACAGCACTCTAATATGGAAGTTACCAATACCAACAACAGTTAAGTTTATGAGACTTTTGAGTGTTTGGATAGATGCCTCAATGCAATTTTCAATTTTGGGTTAATAATAATAAAAATCAATAAATACTTTTGCAATGATTTCAGCAGACTTGGATGTTCAGCAAAGAAGCCTCAAGTGCAGTAGTGTTGGTAGCTTAACCAGGAACAGATTCATGGTGCCATTTCTCTATTGAGAGGGTCAGAAAGGCCCAGGTTGCAGCAATCCACAAAAACATGGCTGCTGCTTCACTGAGTTAGTAGCCTTTCTGTGTAAAGCCCAGCCCTAACTGAAACTTGGTGAGCTTCATTTCTCCCTACATTTCATGTTTCAGATAATGCACAGGACAATTCTGTACCAAACAGTTCACTAAAATGTACCCATCTTTATAATAGGGGAAATATACACCTTTGTTGCTAACCAGTTTTTAGAACAACTGAAAGTTTGAGAGTCTTCCCTTATGCAGCTGCTACCCCTTCACACAAGAGATTAATAAGAATGTTAACAAAAAGTCACATAAGTTCCTAGTATAAATTTACACAGGGGTTTATTTAAACATTAAAAGGCTTTTGCAAATGCTGGCTATCAGCATCACCAGAACCCAAGTTTGCTTCCCAGCTACTGAAGTGCCTTGTACATAAAATTTGCTTGGTTCTATAGCTTTGCACCATACTGCTAAGAGAAATATGCACATGCACACACAGTGCAATATCAACACTGTACACCTCTTGAGAACTTTGAACTAGCATTTTTAAAGCAGAACAATGACAATCTCCATATGATCAGCTCTGACTAGGCCTATCAACTGTAAACACCTTCATAAAAAAAAAAAAAAAAAAACCAAAAACAAACAGAAAACCTAGGCTATATGTGAAGGTGGAGCTAAAAACACAAGGCCTAAAGATTTAGTAGCATGTAGTTAGTAGTATCCCTGGAGACAACAATATTCAAATAGCCTTAGCCAATGGTCTGATCATTTCCACATGGCGAAGCGACACAATGAAAGCAGACGAGCATTTACATTGCTCTTTGTTATGGCCAAAAATGAAGTTGTATCTGCATATGCCACCACAAGACTCTGAGGTTTCTCCCCAGCAACTTCAATAATAAATTGCAATTGGATATGTGCATTGGACAAAGTCATCTGACATGCAGTATGGTTAGCAACCAACATAGTTGCAAACATTGGGTGATTCTTCATGTATAAACTGGGCAAGAAGGAAAATTAATAAATAATGCACGTAAATTGAGTCAGCATGGAAGAATGTTTAATTAAAGCTATAAATTCTTTTTCTGGTAATTTTAGCTTTTGTCTTGAGTTTTTTGACAGTTAATTTGGATTTCTCTTTATATATTTGCATATGCTTGTACAAGGTGTGAAGACCAAACTCATTCTAATTATCCCCTAGTTGCATCCACAAATGCACTGCTATACCTATATTTAACAGTTTAAAGCTAGCAAACAAGCCTCTCTGTAGCTACCATCACAAGTGGATTGCATCTTCCACCAACATCTAAGAGGGCTTCACTAGTTATCTCCTTTACTCGACTATGTGTCTGATCAGGAAACACAGAAGGTTACCAAATATTGGTTTGGATATTTTGGGGAGAGACATTTCAGAATCAGAGAAAAGTGAATGGCAAACACTAATAGCCTGTGGCAAGCAATGAATGACGCACTTCTGGTCCATCTGCTTAAGAGCACAGTAAAGGAATCTTGAGATTTGTAAAGTTTTTCTTGAATTAACTTCCTGTTGCCTGGATACTAGTGTAAAATGTCTACTATGAAACAGTAAATAAACGAGAATCATTTCATGCATTTGCAAGTGTATTTGGAAGTTATTTTTAATTATTATTGCCTGTTCTGCTCTGTTGCAGATCCCATGCTATTTCCTGTGTATTAAACAATGACAACAACACACTACTGCTAGATTGAAGAGATGAAAGCATTTTTTTTCATTAAGGCTCAAAAGCTAAAGGTTAGATCAGCTCCAACAGTGAAAACCTGAATGCATTGTAATAAAGGATAAGACATCCTCTATCATCCACATGATAAAGTACACCCTGACTGCACAAGGAGAGCTACAGAAGAACTCATTTACAATAAACATAGAGACAGGTACAATAAACTGCTTAGCTTCCTCCAAAGATGCTACTGAAAGATGCTTAGCCAGTAGATTACAGTCAGAGAGATAAACATGAAGTCATAGAATCACAGAATGGTTTGAGTTGGAAGGGACCTTAAAAATCATCTAATTCCAAGTCCCCTGACACAGGCAGAAGTCCATTAGACCAGTTTTCTTAAAGCTCCATCCAACCTGGCCTTGAAAACTTCCAAGAATACGGCAGCCACAACTTCTCTGAGCAACTTGAGTGCCTCACCACCCTCACAGTGAAGAACTTCTTCCTAACAACTAATCTAAATCCACCCTTTTTCAGTTTAAAGCATTTCCCCCTTGTTCTATCCCTACATTACCATGTAAAAAGTCCCTTTTCAGCTCTGTTGTAAGCCCCAAGGCTTGAGGTTATGCTGCAGCCCAAGAGCTGAATGCAGTACTGCAGGTAGGATCTCATAAAAGCAGAGTAGAGGGGGAGAATCACTTCCATTCACCTGCTGGTCACACTCCTTTTGTTGCAGCCCAGGATATAGTTGACTTCCTGAGCTGCAAGCTCACACTGAAGATGGCTCATGTTCAGCTTCTCATGAACCAGCACCCCTAGTGCTTCTGCTCAGGGCTTGGGATTTCTGCTTGGGATTGCCCCAACCCAGGCGTAGGGCCGTGCATTTGGCTTGGTTGAACTTCATGAGGTTGGCATCAGCCCACCTCTCAAGCATGTCAAGGTCCTTCTGGATGGCATCTCATCCCTCCAGCATATTAACCATACCTGACATCTTAGTATCATCAGCAAACTTGCTGAGGTTGCACTCAATCCTATTATCCATGTCCCTGACAAAGATGTTAAACAGCACAGGTCCCAAAACTGACGCCTAAAGAATGCCAGTCATCACTGGTCTCCCCTTGGACATCAGTCCTTTTACTGCAACACAGAGAGCAACCATCCAGCCAATATTGGGAAGCTTGTGTGTATTCCAGATGACTTCAGATGGGATGTCAGTAAACAACACAGCTCTCTACAATTTGAACTTTCATTATGGCTATTACCTCTCAGTTGTCACAATAACCTTATAGGAAAAAGTGTATACAGCTTCCATGCTATGCTGGGCAAAATAACTTTCTCACAAATTTGTAAGTAACTACCAAAAAAAAAAGCGAAAGCCCAAGCAGGCAGGGAAGCACAATCAACTCCAGAAACAACAACCAGAAATAAATACCAGCTTTCTGTAGACATACAGAATCCTCTGCAACAAGATAGTATTGCTCTATTCCTTATGTTTTGAACATAGAAAATGACAGCTCTTTATATGGCTCACCACCACAGTGAAATACATATATTTAGTAGCAGCTGCAACGCACTAGTTTGGTCAGGAGATTTTACTAAGCTCCTGAGATCAAACTGAAGGACCTTATGCAGACAATTGTTGCAACTGTAGAGATTTGACTGCAGCTACCATGATTTATGGCAGGTCACTTTCTCTCCATGTTGTTCTCCAGGCTCAAATGTTTCTTACCTTGTATTAGCTCAATAAGCTTCTTTCACTCCCCTGTTTTCAGGACACATTACTATGCCAATTTTACATGCCACTGCAGATTACAATTGCCTGAAAAGATCACTGCAATCTAGTACAGATTTTATATATCAGCTGTTAAATAATGGTTTTCTTAAGAAAAGCATTTGATAAAAAAGAAAAACTTCATTTTTTTGTGTGAACTGCACATACACACATTCACTTCTAAGGAATGCTATCCACTCTACAGGATTTTCCAAGGCCTTCAAAAAAGGACTTTTGTTCATTTTGAAACCACCTAGTACAGTAGTGCTTTTTTCTAACTGGGGCTTCTGGATATTATCACTCTTATAAAGAGATGATTATAACAACAGTGGTAGTAAACAAAAGGTCTAAAACCAGTTCATACTATAACATCTTGTGAATAATATCTTAGTAGACATCTGAATATGAAGTACTTTGCAGTAATCCAGACTCTGTGGCTCTGCAACATTAAGGACTACTGTCATTTCTAGGTGGAAAAGTTTGTTGTTCATATGAGGAGCATAGTTAGTAAGGCAGACTTTTCCATTCAGCCATCTCTCTTGCTTTTATGCACTGCCTTTGTAGCGTTAGTCCCCACAAGCTGCTGGTGGTGAATGAGACATACTCACGTTGAGTTCCCTGCAGCAACCATTGCCAAACAGCAGCTGAGAGACTCATAATGACTCACTGGTGCACAATAGCTCTAATTTCCTTTTTTCTGTTTTCAGTCTCTCAACATTTTCATTTTCTGATATTCCAGAGCCAGGACTGCTTTGTTAATATTTTCCTAAGGAAACAATCTTTGTTTTTTTAACTGAGATATGAGAACCGGACAAAATTTATTTAGTATATGTTTTCTTAGACCACTGTATGTGTATTTATGTGTATACAAAATTATACACATACACACACATTTGTATACATGCATATAAATGTATATGTGCATATCTTTTTATATATCTCCATATATGTGCATGCATAGTGGCAGAGTAGCAAATCACAGCTTTCATGACCTTCACTACCCTCCAAAAGAGGTGAGCTCCGACAACAACTCAGCTATCCAAATTAGCCTGAGGATATTTTCTTGCCAATCTCCTATCCTCTCCTCCCCCCAAATAAACCAAATGTATGCCTTCTTACACTACTTCCAAGTGCAGCAGCATAATGACAAGGTAAATACTTTTTTCCTGAAGATTTTCTTAGAAATTTTAGGAGTGTTTAACTCCATTAAGTATAACATACTTAAGAGAAGTATAGTTTTACCTTAGAAGTTTTACCTTTTCAGTCTCACATTCTAGGATGTTGCCTTTTCTGATTATGTTTCCCAAAGTACAGTTCAAGGTATAGTTTAAGAACATTTGAAGTATAATGCATACTTTATGCAGTACATATAATTTTACTTGCTTTTCTTAAGCCATACCTTATGAAGGGTGTGAGAGAGCAGAACTAAATCCCCAGACATTGTACAAGTGATTATTAACTGAAAATGTTTCAGTAGGGTATTACTTATTTTTTTAATAGAAGGTGTTAGATATTTTTCTCTGGGTATGAGAGCAAGTCCTTGCTTGCACCAAAAGAAGCATGTGTTGCTCTCTGAAAAATATATTAACTAAATTTTCTAATGTAATGGTAACACTATTAACAACCCAACCAGCTTGCAGGTCAGATTTTTCTACTCTTTAAGGCAAATAATACTATATCTGTGGCCACATAACCTTATTTCAGAAATCAGTTTGATCTTCCAAACCTCCTTTTGAAAGAAAATTTGCATCTCTGCATAAAGGCAGGTTGGTTTAAGCCCAATTCATGCAGAAAGTCTGTAAGGAGCTGATCTGAGTTTAGAATACACTCAGATAGGCCAGCCTAGTCACTCAAGATGGATGACCACTCCTGCCCTCTCATGAAGTATGAAAGATGGGAGACTGGCATTTCCATCCAACATGCATGAAAATATCTGTAAGAAAAAGAGAGAAGGAGAAACTTGTGAAATCTATATCAAACACGTTGCAAGTAACTCACGTAAACATATCCCCTATAAAATAAAAAGTGAAATTCCATGTCATGCCACTCTATATTTCACCCAATAATTTTATGTTCTAATTATCAGTACAAATCACAGATATTTTGCAGGTCACACCTAATTTATGAACTGTATAGAAAAACAGTTAATTGTCTCCATAGTTAATTCTCCCTTGTATCTTCTCCAGTCATATTCATGTATTTCAGCCAAGATTTTAATTGATTTTCATAGTAGCCACTCTTTAATAGGATAATTTGTCAATACCATAATAAAACAATTGTTCCCGTAGCACTGCGAGTTCAGTTTATGGGATAACAAAGTAAAGGCTGGTTTCATTAATTGAAGGCAGCTGTAGGGCTTGCAGGATGAAAGATACAAATCTCGATGGCACTGCTGAAAACTAGGTCAAAGGGCAGGGGAAAATTAGTTAAGCATGATGGACCAACAGTGACCTGTACAGGTGTTCAGGCTCACTTTCAGGGCATCATTTCCTCTGTTCCTATTTGAGTCTGGCAAAGCCCATAGGTCAACATGTGCACTCTTATGCCTGGTTTGAATTAAAAGCCAGTCTAGAGCTGCTCACTCACAAACTCCAGATACTGTTACCAATCTAAAGTAAAGCATTTAATAATGTCTTTATGTTGTCATATATGTCCCAATGAGCTTTGTTTACACCAGTAAGAGCTTCTTGATTCCTAAAATCAGAGACTTAAAATAAGATTCAGATATTCTACAAAGGTAGAAAAGCATATTACAAAGGGTTAAGTACTGTTCAAGAAGCTAGAAAAAGGGAAGACTAAAGAAACAAAATATCTATTGTAAATCATGCTGATGGATACAAATCTGTTCATCTATCACATGCAACTCCCCACAACACTAATGGCACAAATATTTTTCCCTCTGTCAAACTTTTTAAAGTAATTTTTCCATATCTACTGTTTTCGGTATTGGATATTTTTCTCAGTACTTTACAACCTTCTCTCTTGATTTTATTTAATAAACTTTAAAAATAAACTTTAAAAGCACAAAAAGCTTGCCAAAATTAGTTTTTGTTGTAATCATTTACACTCAAATTCAAGTTTTTTTAAGAGAGAAAAGAGTATGGTTTGACACTATACATTCTGCATTATGTGAACTTACTGTGTTAATAAGTCAGGCAGAAAATGCAAAAGACATTTGTTTGATCTTGCTTGAAATCAAACACCTTCAGCTATAAAAGACATGGATCCAACACATAACTCATCCTCCTAGATGAGGAAAATAAAATAATTATACTGTAGTGAGTAGAACAAGGGCAGTTTTTCTGCACTACAAGGAGTGAAATGTTTGCATAGAGAAATGTTTCAGAGAGGGGCAAGGAATAAGATAACTTTTCTTCTGGGTTTCTGGTATAGATCTTCAAGGAAACAGTTATCACAATTACTTTCTGAGGTGCACTTCTGTGCACCTCAGCTCCTTGAGTGAGTCAGAAAACTGCGCAAGTGTAGTATTTATGAATGCAAATATACATGTATGTTTACCAATGCACGTCCCCTGGAAATGAGCCTGAGTGACGTTTCACCTGCAAATGGAAACTCCTGGTTGATGGAAATACCTGCGCCTCCATTAGAACAGTCTTGGAAGCAGCCATTTTTACAACATGATCTTTCCGGCTTATCATAGTTCACTTTCCTGTCTTCCTCTCACAAGCGACTGTTGGAATTTACAGTCCAACTTTAATGTACCTATCTCATTTGGGGGCTTTGAAGCGGTAGATGACAGCGTTTGTTGGCTGTATTTCTAATTTGCTCCTTATTAAGTTGAGGATTTCAGAGTCATGTCTGCCACCTTATTTTCTAAACACAGAGGCAATCAGAAGCCACAAAAACCTGAAAGCATTTTTGACAGAATTTGGAAAAAATTGTTTACATTCTAATTCTCACAATAAGGACACAGAATCTGCAGGAAAAAAGAAAAAAAAATAAAAAAGTTATGCTTAATTGTTCACATTTTTAGCAAGAAGGCTCATCTCAAAGAAAGCCTTTTTCGTCCATGAAACACAAAGTATTTTAAAATGGAAATTTTGCTTCACGTTTTTAACAGAGGTTTGGTTTCCTTGCTGATTCATGGCAATGATGTCAAGTGCTCAAATTGTTTGCTGGTGAGTTTTACTTTAACTTTCTCAGTTACAACATTCTTCATTCTTAACCTACTGTACAAAGCAGTTCATTCCCAACACCACCAAACAATAGTGGTTTAAAGATAATTTGTCAAATCAATCTTATCTTTGCTATCTTTACATGAAAGAAAAGACATTACAAAAATATAATAATGTTCTTTGCTTGCTTGTTTGCACATCTAAGTGCTATAGATTGTAATAAACTACAAGTTTACTACAAGTAGTGAAATATCTTTTTCAGTTGGGCAGCAATGATATATTTTTCTCACTATGGAACTAAACAATCAGGGGTAAAGAAATGCTTGCTATTTTCCTAACAAACACTAATGCACCATGGCTAAATTAAATGCTACATCAATTCCATATAAAGTAAGAATATAGAAAGAAAAGAAAAAGAAAAAAGGAAATCCCTTTCATATTATGGTATAATTTAATGGAGATGTGCTTAGGTAACAATGTAGAAAGAAAACCTAATTTGCCAAAATTTCAATATAAAATTTTAACTTCTTCTGCATAGCAAGTCTAACAATAATTCAATGTAATAATAATTTAAAATATGTGTGTGTGATATGTGTATATATAGAAAAGCTGTGCCAGATATTGAGTGAGACCCTCCAACTGATTTAGACCAACACAGGGAATTTGTTAGTGGAACTATATGAATTTATTTCAAGAGGAGAGCTGAACATTGACAACAGATATATTGATAATAGGAAATAACTTTTTACCTCTGTTTTACAAAAAGCAGAATATTTATGTAAGCAGAATTAAATATGTGTTTTCATGAGTCTGAATATCATTCTGTCTATAAATGTGTACAAACATTTTTGTAGATTTAAATAAACATTTTCGCTGATTGAAATAAACATTTTCTGGAAACTTAGAAGTCAGGTTATTTCATTTGCTCTATTTCTGAGCACATCACATGTATTAGGGTAAAATACGAACATTGCTCATACCTTTCATAATTAAAAGCACTTGATTCTGGCATTTCTGGTAATATATAAATTTATAAATTTGTATCAATAGCACTGTATTAAAGAAGCTGCTGAAAACCTTTTCTCTGTCACTCAGGAAAATATGAAACAAAAATGCTGACCATTTCTTGCAGGATTGTGTGGTCTAAAAGTTTGTGCCTAGACTGTATGGAGGGAAAAAAGTATATACTCAGAGAGACAGTATACAGAAGTGAAAGCAGCTGAACTTCTTGCAAACCGCCCTCGGTTGTGAAAAGAGAGAGAACAGCGGCTACCATGTGGCACAAAACCTAAATATATATTATTTTGTTCCTTTTCGTTAAGACTGCATAGGGCATAAGTTGTTTTCAAGCATGCCTCGGACTCCTACAGCTCCAGCTGTCATGTGTAATTAAACATTTGGCCTCCACAATTACTCTACAGTGTACATATGCCAGTATTTCAAGCCTGGAATATGCATTTCAAAGAAGAATAATTCCCTGGAAATCCTAAATTGACAGGAGCAAAGACAGCCTGAAGGAAAGTAGTCAGAGAAAACTGTAAGGTCGGGATCTAATGATTAAAAAAGAAACTTCAAGAAGAACTTCAACCCTTAACTAAACCAATGGGAAAAAAACCCGACAGTTGGCAAGCAGATTTCTGCATAGGGATCCTGATTAGGGAGCCTCTTGGGTTAATTTAATATTATCAGTGTTGTTCACCTTGCTGTAGTATGCCTTACCATTAATACTATTTAAACAGATTTCTTTTTTCTTAAAGCATATTTGGCATCATTTATTTTCCATGAATACTGATCATGGCAATATTAAATTTGATGATTCATATTGAATCTGAGGTTGATTTATAGCAAAGGGAGTTGGTTTTCCTTGTTTGTTTTGGTGGGTTTTTTTTCTTTTTTTTTTTCCTCCCCTGCTCCACATGCTCACATTTACTACTGGTGTCAATGCTGAGTCTGCATTCTTGTTAGGAGCCCACTATTTAGCATTTTGTATGAGGACCATTTTTAAAAAGATATCTGAAGATCCTATTTCTAATGTAAGTTTAAGAACAATGGATATAGAGAATTCCACGTTTTTAAATAGGCACAAAAGAAGCAGTAATAAAAAACGAGTGAATAAACGTTTGCAGAAAATGTTTAACTGTAGAGTTTTTCTGGGGTCCAACAATCTATTTTTCACCCTTGATCTTCTATTTAGTAGTCCCTATATGTAAAGGGCTACGAATCTGTTCCAAGGGCTTGAGACATAGAGAAAAACTTTAAAAAAAAATGAGCAATATTCTATTAAGGCATGTAAAATCACACTCACCTACTTAGCTTTCAAAAAGTTAGACATTTAAGAATGAACTGGCTCAACATAGGTTCTTTTCTGTACCTAACAGAGAAAAATAAGTAATTCTAGGATACAGTGCACTGAATTCAATGTACACTGGAATTATTATGCATTATTATAATTATAACATAATATTCAATAATAATCCAGCAACACTAAATAAAAGAGAGAGAAGTATAATTAAAGTAGACTTAGACATCTATATTTGATATATTTGTGTTAATCTGGGATGAAATCCTACTTATGAGGAATTCCCATTTATGGGGTATTTTCATAATTCTTTCCTTAATATCACTTAATTTTAGAGTAAGTGACAGGAGGTGGGACATGAGTTCTTCTGCCAGTTGAACCATATAAGTGACAATGGAGAACTATCCCAAAAGGCTATTGGCAACCATGCTAACCTGTTAGTACTGCAGGCATCCCAACCAACATTGAATTTCAGACTAAGCTAACATATTTATCTTTAGCTGATTGTAACTTACTATCTTAATAAAAAAATAAAGTTCACATCATTGTAAGGTGCCATGGCATGACAGCAAGCTACAATGCCTGTCACTGTGAATGATGGAATGACAACAAATTCATGTGAAGCCTCATGCACAAACACACGTACAAGGAATCAATGTTTTAAAGCAACTTGGTATTAGGTTCTAGCCTGCAAGTGTTTTATGCTGAAAAGCAACTTTTGTAAAGAGACAACAGAACCTCAATATGATTGAATCATCCACTTCTATTCAGCCCTATTCAGGTTAAAGTACAAGTAAAATCGTACTAAACTATGTGTCACTTTTCTCATGATTTTTGGTGTCACTTCAAAATCCAACTCTGCCAAGTCTGAAGCTGTTGATAAGGAGTCGGGTACAGTTTTTCCTCGTTAGAGCTGATCACTGAGGCACCAATTTGGTAAGTAGGAGCTATCAACTTCGTTGACTTTAACTGCTAATTTCCATATTTCTTTTAATAGATGCTAGTGTTGGAGACTATTCAGGAAAAGAGGCAGCATACCTGCTAATTCTGGCAGTGTCTTTGGAGTACTGGCATGAGAATGGTCCTTCTGGTTAAAAACAGAGGAGTAACTGAGAGATGAGAGATCTCTGTTGCAATTCCCACCACTCTTCCCATACTAATTCTGCCTCAGCCAAGCCTGGAACAGTCCGTGCTCTTGTACTGTGGCTTTGCCCTCTGCATTTCGTGTAAGCAAGATAAATCCACAAGTTGAGAGAAGTTCATGCTGTTCAAGTATTGGAAAATGGGCCACGTACAATTGTAAAATGGCAGTACACAATCAGTACAAAGTCCTGCCTGACTTTCTATTCCTGCTTCTTGGAACAGGAGAATTCCACTGTTTCAAAACAATCTCTTGTTTATTTAAGTTGACCTAGATATCTCAGAGGGCAGGGGCTTAAAAATCAAAGTCCCATATATACTTACTGACTACATGCTGCAGTTTAAGGGTGTAGTATTAACACAAGAAAAGGCTTACCTCATCCCCCACCCTCTTTCTCCAGTTTTTCTCATGTTTTTAAATGATTTATGTCCTTGCCTTTCCATAATGAGAGACTGACTAGTGGAAGGAGTAAGAATGCTGAGAAGGAAGGAGAAAGAAGGGAGAGGATATCACAGGGTTTAGGACACTGCCAGCATGACTGAAATATACTAACCATTATAATTCTAATAAAGTCTGTATCCTGTAATGGGAAAAAAAAAAAAATCATACTGTCTCAGGGGTGTGGATCAGAATGCAACGTCTTACCTTTATTCAAGTCAATTGAAAAAAAACATCATTGACTTTGGCAAAGACAGAATATCTCCTGAACCTGAAGAGTTTTCTTTAATAGTTAGAGATGAAGAATTCTAAAAGAATAGCACAAATCTTGAAGTTTCACTCCATAGTCAAACCTCACACAATTTTTTTTAGTGAAATAAGATAATCTGGAGTATAGTCTTACCCACTGCCTACTTTTTGTTGTTAGGCTCCTTGTCTCCGTTATCATCCAATCCTTTTATCTTCCCGATACCTACTCAGACAAGCTTCAAAATAGTATGCTGTTATTTTGATCCACATCCAAAAAATAAGAGAGTATGAATTGAAAGACAAAATTTGTAGTCTTTATGTAGATGCTTTACAGTAATTCTTTAAACATGTTGTCCCTAAGGTGGTCAAGTGATCTCATTCTGCTCCATCTCTCCTTTTCAGAGCTAATTATAAACCTGAAAGTAGTTTCGCGTGCTGGAAAAAAATTACATCTTGAAAAATAGCTTGTGATAAATGAAATTTGTCTTTTGATCTTTGTTCCCTTCTTCTTTTCACTGAAAGGAGAAAAACATTCTATTTCTGATTAAAACTTGAAAATCTTGCTGCCCTTGAGATTGTTCACTCATTTCTGAAATCAGTTGAAGTCTTAAGATTTTTAAGCACATTTCTTTCTGCCAAAATTTTATGGGCACTTAAAATGTGGAGAATGGCTGTCCAGGCATAAGTGGAACACAAATGCAGGGCTCATAGTGAGTTAAATAAATGTAAATTGATAGTATGATTTTCATATCCAAAATATTCTCATGCTGTGGGGAATTTGCAGGTGTGATGCGCAGAAGATGCAGAACACAATCCTGTCTAGCCTACACTGGTGAGGCTGGATGTCATGGTTTCAGCCCAGCTGTAACTCATGCAGTCTCTCTCTCACTCCCCCTGCTTCCTCCCCAACCCACTCCCAGCGGGATGGGGAGGAGAATTGAAAGAATGCAACTTCCACGGGTTGAGATAAGAACAGTCCAGTAACTAAGGTATAATACAAACCACTGCTGCTACCACCAATAATAATAATGATAGGGGAAATAACAAGGGAAGAGAATACAACCGCTCACCACACGCCGACCGGTACCCAGCCCAACTGAGCAGTAATCTAACCCTTCCAGGTAACTGCCTCCAGTTTATATAGTGGGCATGACGTGCTGTGGTATGGAATACCTTTTTCATCAGTTTGCGTCAGATGTCCTATCCCTGCTTCCTCCCGGCTTCCCCTCCTCCCTGGCAGAGCATGAGACTCAGAAAGTCCTTGGTCAGCCTAAACATTATTTAGCAACAACAAAAACTTTGGTGTTATCAGTATTATTCCCAGGCTGAAAGTCAAAACCACAGCACTGCACTAGCTATTGAGAAGGAGAAAAATGACTGCTACTGCTGAACCCAGGACACTGGAGTTCTGAGAATGCTTTTGAACATCACACTGTCAGAAAGATAAACAGAAGTCCAGAGGAGACATCAAAAGTGAGATAACTTTTAGAAGACATGACCTGTGAGTAAAAGTCTAGAAAATAATGAAGGAGACTGAGGCAGAACATGACAGCTGTCCTCTACCAGGTAAAAGATGGTTACAAAGATGGTACACATTTCTTCCTCATTGCCAGACGTAGAAAGAGTGAAGAAGAAAAAAAAAAAAGTTTTTTTAGTAAAAACCCCAACTGTCTAGATATTAGGAATAAGCCTATTGCTTAGAGTGCCCAAGAAAAACTTGATCCTACTTTAAGGTGATCCAGATAACTTCTTGAACTTCTGTCCATCTCTAAATTTCAGTGCTTCAACATCTTCTTCAGTTTTACCTAAGCAAACATAAAATGGGAGGATTGTGCCAGCTGTAGACAAAGCTGCCTTCTACTAGTCACCTCCAAGGTCCTTGGGTGTAATGTACAGTCTGGTTTAAAATACAGTCAAATCTGTTGTCATTTCAAAAGAAGCAGCACATTTCAAACCCTAAAAAGGGGTTCAAAGAAAAATCCCTTTGTTGAATCAAATGTCATTGGTACAGTGTTGTCTTCCTGGTCTGGACAAGACTGAATCAATTGTCCTGAAGGATGCATCTCTCTGTAGTCCATTGCTGCTGATGGTGGAGTAGAGTGCGATTTATCTCATCTTGCTCAAATCACCTAAAGTCAAAAGTGCAATTCTATTAAATGTAATGCTGGACAAGTCCCCTTTATTGCAGGTGGACAGTTTCAGATGCCTAAATATAGCTGTCTGCAGTCAGATTATAGCTAGCTGCAGTCTAGTTAATTCTTCCAGAAATGTTTCTGGTGTGATTTGCATGACCTACCATACATGCCTACTTCAAAATGAGCTGACTAGCTCCCTCCATTGCAACGAATTGATTGACTTACATTTCAGTGGACTAAAAGCATCATACATAGCTAGCTCATGTGTAGACATCTTCTGTAGGATACCTTGAACACAGTGTACCAGCCTTATTTTGGATATTTACTGTAGCATGAATTGAATTTGGCTAATTCAGCTGTCTAAGTATAATCTGTCATGCTCTATGTTATGCTCCAGATGAGTACAGGTCTCAGCATTTCTACCAGTCCGGCACCATGCATCTATTTTCAGGCAACTGAACTCATCCTGTCATTTCCTAGAAGTGCCTGATTCTGTCCATTTGGGAATCTGCAGAGTGGAAAGAGGAGCCTTACTCTTATGGGCTCATTTACACCAGCTTACATGAAGTTAGATGAGACAAATCCTATCCACCATATTTTCATTGAAAATATAAGTAAGGCTTTCACAGTGAGATGAAGTAATTAGGACCTAGGCAAAACGAAAAATGTTCAGGAAATGCAAAAAGGAGAGGGAGACTGAGAAGGTTAAAGAAGAGGAGAAGTATGAAAAAGAAAAATGAAGGAAGAAAAAGGCCAGAAAAATGGTTGTCCTAAGGAGGAACTTTTTTCCTCATTGCCTTTTACTAAGAGAAGCACCATGTACTAAGCAAATACATATTGACAATAACTTAAATATAGTAAAGAATAAAATATTTTATCCTAACTTTTAACATCAGTAGAAATTTCCCATTCATATTGCAGGCCACCTAGCTTATAAAGCAGTATGTTTGTAACTCTGCATTTGTCTCAAAGCTCATGTGGTTGATATAACAGTAGAATTAATCTCTCTCTGTCAAATGAGTTTGATGTTCAAAGATTAAGGGCAATAGCATGTTTTTTAAGGTATAGCTCTGAATAAGGGTGGTACAGAACATGAGTCAATAGGAAAACACAATTTTCTTAGTACCACTCTTAGGTGCATCCATTCTGCTCAAATATCATGAGGTACTGTGTGCTATGTGTTCCAATTTGCTTCAAAGTGGAAAAGTTTGGGATTTTCTTTCTTTTCTTCCTCTATTTACCTTTTGCCCTCATCAACCTGTTTCTTATCAGAAGGAGGCTCTAATTGAATCCCATATATATAATAAAGGTCCCACTTTAAAGCTTAAAAATCTGGTAGTTTTGCAGCAATGAAAACACATTATTTGTATAAGAAGCTGTAGGACTAAATGTTTGCTCTTATATGGTGTATTAACTAATAATTATGTTCTGCAGAAACTTGTCAGTCTTTCACAATAATAGGGCAAATAATACAAGAGCTATGAAAGAATAGCAAGCAAAGCAATGATTTTGAAATCACAGCATTAAGTTATGAGTTAAAATATATGTAATTACAAACTTTGCATACTGAGGTATCACTGAAAAGTAATCATTTTGCATTTTAACAAGAAAGGGTTGCAGCAGTAATTAGCAAATAAAAATAAGAATAGTCATTAATTTGGCAGGCATGTAATATATATCAAGGATAGTTATAAGGACAGTATAAAATCTGCAGTCAATGGTCAGATCAGAGGTGAGCTTATGAATGATGTTAGGTCATCAAAATTTCCCAGATGACCATTTCAGCTTTTCTCAGCATTGACCAGAAGGATAAAGTGCCTTTTGATTAAAAATAAATAAATAAAAATAAACGTATTGAATTCACCTTCCCTTTTCCATCTTTCACCTCTGAAATGACTACCAACACATAAGATGGTGTCAACAGAGCAACATTACTAATAGTTCCTGATGTAACATTTTCTATTAGAAACTAACCTGGAGCTGCCAAAATTGTTTTACATACCATAACAGCTGTATTATGGCCAAGTAATAATAATGGATTTCAGCCAACCAACTCACCTGTGCTGGGTCTGAGCTGTTTGTGTGTATATTCAAGTCTTTAAATACAGTCAGCTTCTAAAATGTCCTGTCAGTTAGGTTGTACTTATCTGCTTGGCAGCTGTTCCTTCATCTAGCAAATAGTTCCCATCCACCACGGGCTCCTAACACACACTCACACACATCTCCTGTTCAGTTTGGAGTAGACAGCATTTAGAGATCATACCCCAGTTTTTACAGCGAGCTGTGCTTTTCAGTTCTAGAAGATCTAATAAAATCTTATTGGAAGAAATTTGTTTCCAGCAAAGAGATTTTCTATGAAAGCAGCAAAAAAGAAAGCTCAGCCTATCGGTGAATCTATTCAGTATCATTTGGTTTGTGGTTGGGTGATTATCTGGCTTTGAATAAAGAACTATATGGAACCTTTTCGTAGCAAGGATTGAAAAAAGTTTTCAAAAAAACTTTCCAGTAACTTTGCAGTCCTTTTCCTAAAGAAAATAACTCCGTAAAATCTAGATTTTTATCTTGCAATTGCTTTTATTATTTGGAGCAAGATTCATAATCATATATTATTGCAGCTGATGTCAGACTGCCCTTCCTCCTGTTTACTCCAGCACTGCTAAAGGTAGTTGGTGTTCAATGTATTTTGCAATGATTTGAAAATGAAAAATGCATTGAAATGTAGTAACTTCATCTGTAGAGAACTTTTCTAAGTGCTTTACTTATTTACACCTTTAATTACAGAATAGAGATCCGGAGCCCAAGATGTGCACCTTCAGCAACATTTTAGACATTCAAGTTACTAAATAATAAGACCTGACAGGGTCACAGAAAATGTGTCCCAGCTGCAGATTTGCAAGTGACTTAGAACCTGTGACTGGCAGTTCTAGCTTGGGCAGCAATATTTTCCACATCTGATAAGTGTTTCTCACTTGCTTAAACACCTTAAATTCATAATTCCTGTATATTATTTTGTATCTGAAAGATTACTGACAGCACAGGATTCATAGGGAGCCTTAGAGCCATGATGCTTTTCAAGCCTTCAAGCCACACTGCTGTGGCTTGTGGCACTTGAGTAAACTAAATAGAAACTACTGGGTAGCCAAGATCATAAAAATATCATGTCAAAGTAAACCCTTGTCTACATTGGTGACAGCCTTAGGAAGAGTCTGTGGTTGAAATAGTGTGAAAGTACAATTATAACTTTGCTTTTTGCAGAGGGTGATCTTTGTAAGACAGGGCTGAGACCCTCTTCTGCATGGGGGAAGTTATTCACAATTAGGTAGTTACTTTATCTTGACTTGGGAGCATTAGAAAGCTTAGTTATTTTGGACAAAAATAATTTATTTTATTTTTTACTTGTTTTTCATAATTCAAGAGAGTAGAGGAAGATGGGTAGAAGAGAGATCTAGAGGTGCACATTTCTCTATGTGTTTATCCCACCTGTGTGTCGGTACATCGCCGCACAGAAATGTCAGATTACACCTTGGAAACACCCAAATACAGAAGACTGTATTCAAACACTGATCATGGCTATGGCTGACTGTCAAACTAAACAATCTTATTTCAGAAATAAAACACACAGGACCCTGAGCAGGAGAGCTTCCCAGAGCTTTTTCCCTTTGCCCACCCAGCTATCAGATGAATAACTTTTGTTTATCCACATCCTTCTTGCGTTCATGTACCAGGAAGTATCAGCAAAATGCTACGCACATTGTAGAGGAAGAGGACCGCTGCTGTGGGCTCGGTGTCCTTGTGGGAGGCTGGGGGGGTTTGTGTCTAATCCCTGCCTTGTCTTGACCTATCTGCAAATACTCTGGCAAGCAACACCTGCAACATGTAATGCAGAAAGAAGAGACTCGTCAGCCACAAATTTTTCATAGATCCGTACAGCTGAGTCAAAATAGTACTGGCAGAAAATGTTCATTACCTCAGGAGTTGCAAGTACAGCCTTATTGCCATCAGACCTTTTAGGACTGTACCCTACCCACAGAGCTGTGCTGTGTGGGTGCATTACAGTGAGGGTACAGCACTACATCTACAGCATTGAGGAGGTATCCTATTGAGCTTCCCTCCTTGTTTATTTTAGGATAAATAGTGCCTATGGCTGTATTTTATAGAGTTGCTGCTCAGGCTCTTAGTAGTATTGATAAAAGGTGGCAACCCACAGATAGAGAGGTGGTTTGGGGGCAGAGTGAAATTGCCTCTACCATGAGAAGGAGCAAGGGAGAGGGAAAAGAGTGCGGTGCAGAGAAGGGGAAAGGGAAAAACTGGTGATCTGTGGAAAACTGGGTCTGTCTTTGCTCAGACTTAGGCTTCCCTCCATAGCAACAGCAGCCTGGTTCACCAACTATCTGGTAATAGCCATGGCACCATCATCATAATAATATCCAGTACCTGAGTCTTCCATGATCGTGGCTGAAATCAAATATATCCAGATCCAGGATTCTGAAAAGGGCAAGTGCAAAATATTTTTATTCCTGAAATGAGGTGGAATGTAAAAAACAGAATATGTGGATTCCAGTTTGTTTTTACATAATCTGCATTACTAAGTAAGAACATGTCCCAGGACTAGGAGATATTGATTGACAAGAAGCTCAACATGAGCTTGCAGTGTGTACTCGCAGCCAAGAAAGCCAGCTGTACCCTGAGCTGCATCAAAACGAGCTTGGCCAGCAGGTCAAAAGAGGCCCCTCTCTTTCTCTCATGAGACCCCACCTGCAGTACTGCATCCAGCTCTGGGGCCCCAACATACGAAGGGCACGGACCTACTTGAGCGAGTCCAAAGGAGGCCACAAAGATGAACAGAGGGCTGAAGCGCCTCTCCTATGGAGACAGACTGAGAGTCAGGATTGCTCAGCCTGGAAGAGAGAAGGCTCTGAACAGACCTTGGGGCAGTTTTCTAGTACCTAAAGGGGACCTACAAGAAATCTAAAGAGGGACCTTTTACAAGGACATGTATCAACAGGACAAAGGCAAATGGCTTTAAACTGAGAGTAGATTTAGATCAGATACTTGGAGGAAATTCTTCACTATGAAGACGGTAAGGCACTGAATAGGTTGCCCAGAGAAGCTGTGGCTGCCTCATCTCTGGCAGTGTACAAGGCCAGGTTAGACGGGGCTTTGAGCAGCCTGGTCTAGTGGAAGATGTCCCTGCCTGTGGCAAGGGGTTTGGAACTAGATGATCTTTGAGGACTCTTCCAATCCAAATCATTCTATGATACTTTGATTCTAACCTTTAACTAAGTATAAGTTCACAACTAAACTATTATGTACAGATTAGCCTGCCATGGACATTCTGTGAGCTTCCGGAGAAATTAAACAAATGTGAGATGATTAGGCTTGTTCACTGACAAATATACACCTATCAATACACTCTTAATTTTGAGTACACCAGTGAATAGTGTTTGTGGTTCTGAAGACAATCATATTACTCAGGAGAGAAAACAATGATGAAGTGGAAAAAAAAAAAGGATAAAGCACAAACTTTGATACATAAGCCATTCTACACTGTTTTAAAAGTGTAAAGTAATTTATTGAACTTATTAAAGTAAGAGTTTATAAAATACTCTTGGACTCTGTTTTGTGCATTTATTGAGTTCAAAACTTCACCCATAAAAATGACTAGAATCTGATTTCTGGTCTCATATAAAAAAGAGGTGATTTATATTTGAGGAGACAATAAGTCTCAAGACCTACAACTATCTCTTACTAAGGTATTTTTTTTCTCCCTGGGGGAAAAGAAAAGCTATTGGAGCACACATAAAATTTAGGTGCTTTAAGAATTTCTCCAGGACTTCTGTTAGATTTGCTATCAGAAGAGGCAATAAAATGGGAATTTATGTTTTTTCTTTAACAAATCTTGTGCTTTCTGATCCGGTGTTTTGCCATTGCAATTAGGGTTGTTCCTTCAAGTAGCAAACTGAAGAGTGGTGCCACAGTGTTTATTTTAGGTATGAACATTTAAAGAATATGAGGAATGTTGGGAAAAATAAAGTTCATATGTATTATTCACTTTTTTCTTTTTTTTTTTTCTTTCTGAGAAAAAAACCCATTCCAGTGCCTCACCACCCTTACATTACAGAATTTCTTCCTCATATCCAATCTGAACTTCCCCTGTTTAAGTCTGAACCTGTTACCTTGTCCTATCACTACAGTCCCTAATGAAGAGTCCCTCCCTGGCATCCCTATAGGACCCCTTCATCATTAGTTTAAGTAGAGGGTTTATCTCATCCTCTACCTGCACTTCCTGAATAGAGCCTCCAGTGATATTATGCATTCTCATAGGATTTAGCCAGATTCACTCTATTATTGAGCTCCCATTTCTGGCAATCTGCAAATCAGAACTAGATACAGGAAAAATACTGGGATAGCCAGGGCAAGTATGTGGGGTCCTGACAGGCTGCAGGATATCTGCTCCATGGCATACAGGATAATCTTTGCTCCGGAGCATGAAGGACTCCTCCCCATCCTTCTTCTCTGACCTTGCTGTCTGCACTGCTGTTTCACATTTCCACACTCCTCTTTTCTGGCTACTGTTGGACAGCATTTTTTACTCTTTCTTAAATAAGTTATCACAGATAGCAGCTTCTGTCCAGTTTGTGTCGCTGTTGTTGAGATGCAAGCATCTATTTAAAAAAAGAAAAAGGAGAACGGGTTGTGTGGGGGGAAATATATATTTTGACAGTACCAGGTTGGCTGATGGAGATACTTTTGATGTCAGGCCCTAACTGCAGTCCTGAAAAGTTTCCCAGGACTCCATTAAATGCTTGTGAGGTGGGCTGATGCCAACCTGATGAAGTTTAACCATGCCAAGTGGAAGGTCCTACACCTGGGTTAGAGAAATCCCAGGCACAGCTACAGGTTGGGCAGAGAAGAGATTCAGAGCAGCCCTGCGCAGAAGGACTTGGGGTGTTGGTCGATGAGAAAATGAACATGAACCAGCTTCAGTGTGCTCTTGCAGCCCAGAAAGCCAACAGTATCCTGGGCTGCATCAAAAGCAGTGTGACCAGCAGATCGAGGGAGGTGATCCCTTCCCTCTACTCTGCTCTCCTGAGACCTCACTTGGAGTATTGTGTGCAGTTCTGGTGTCCTCAACATAAAAAGGACAT
>JAOEHY010034833.1:0-33252 GCA_025447955.1 Psilopsiagon aurifrons | reverse complement strand
GAGGTCTCCACGCAGCCTTCTCTTCTCCAGGCTGAACAGCCCCAACTTTCTCAGCCTGTCTTCATACAGGAGGTGCTTCAGTCCCCTGATCATCCTCATTCTGTTTCTGTGGTGCATTTGTAGCATTGTGTGCTGGATGGCTCTGTTTTGAGCAGGGGGGGGGGGTTCCATTTGACCTCTAAAGGTCCTTTTCCAGCCTAAATGACTCTGTGGTTCAGTAAGTGACAATGCTAGAGAAAGGTGGTTCATTTAGAGACCAGGCAGCACAAAGGGGAGGCAAGACATGAACTGTTGGCATCATCAAAGTTGAAGAGGAAGGGGGAAGCGAAATTGTAGATAGAAATCTGCAACTGTGAAGACTCAAAGCAAGGAGAAACACATGAGTTTGCTATCACAGAGAGCTCTTAGCTAACCTGAGGAAGTATGTTTACTTCCTCTGTTTGAAAACAAAGTCAGAGCTGAGGGAGTTGGAGATATATGGTGATGCTGCTTGTGGATAGCGATTGTTCAGTGACCTCGTTGTTTCTCCCTTTCCAAGGCGTGAGAATCTGGCAGAAGTGAATGCTTTCCTGCGGGAGCACCTTGATAAAGCGAATGAGGTTAATTCAGCTCTCAAAGAAGATGTTGGAAAACTGATGGCTGATTGGATGAGGGCACGGGAGGAGCTGGAATTGAAGGAGAGTGAATGGCGCAATGAACGTGAGGTAAGGTTAGGCTACAGGAATGTCACACATGGTGTAAGGGTGGAATGGGAATGCATTTTATTGCTGGCATAGGGAACTTGCTGTGTGAAAGCTGTGGCTACACTGAGGATGTATTAGTGTTGACAAGCAAAAGATGGGTGTGAGATGGAGGAGTGTGAGGACATTGTGGTGATGAAAGATGCTTGCCTGCTCTGACCATAGTGCTCACTCTTGAAGGCAAACACTCGCTGTTGCTGGGCACTGAAGGGCAGTCACACAGGAATGCTCTTCTTTTTAATAGTTCCTAAATCTCTGTCTGTAGCAGTGGAGACTGGAGAGGTTTGTGTGTTTTCCGAGTCAGCGTAGCCAACAGAAGAACAGGATGGGCCTCCCTTACCCATAGCCTTTTGTAAGTAAACCTGACACTGCTCTTGGAGGCACTTATTTTTGTCTTCCTTCACTAAGACTGTAAACACCTCTGCAAGGTGAGCTGAAGAATCAAGATCAGTTTGCTGATAGCCATTCCTGCAGCTGTGTGGATGTTCCCTTCTTTGAAGTCAGGTCACAGGTCTGCTGAGGGTGCTTAAGTGGTGCCTTTTCAGTCCTTGATGCTCCAGTTGCAATAGTTACTAAAGGATACCTGGTGAAAACGGTTGTACTCTCTGCTATCTGAAAGAGCTGTACAGCAGCAGTGAAGGCTAAACTGATGTTTCTTTTTATCTCTGCACATTTAGCTTTATGACAACTACGTAAGGGGTGAACACAACCGTTTGCTCAGCCTGTGGCGTGAGGTGGTGACCTTCCGCCGGCACTTCCTGGAGATGAAAACTGCCACTGACCGGTGAGTGGAAGCTTAGGCTGGAGGTCTTGCAGGAAAAAGGCAGCTTCCCTTCACAGCTCCATGTTATATTACTTGCAGCTAGAGATATGGCTTCTCCTTTGGTAGTCTGGAGGGCTATGCTTTAGGCTAATTTCAGAATCATTTTGTTTGATGCTGGTTTTCAGGACTGAGGGGCTCAGGGTATGAGCAGTGCAGAGGCACTTCTTCAACTTGTTTTGCTTAGTTTGATACCTCTTTCTGTGATTGTTTTCTTGTTCTTTGGCTCTGTGAGGTTCCTTTCTCACCGTTGCCTTCTACACAAACAAAACCAGTGTATCTGTAATAGTACATTGTTGTGGTGTCAGCATGCAGGTTCAAACTCCGGGTTACTGTCAGCCATTTATCTTATTTGATTGCAAGCCTTCCTTAGTGTGTAGAGTATGCCTGACCTACTAGTTATTAATTCTTGGGTTATTTGTACTGCTTTTGTTACAACATTTTAGGCTTGTTCTTACAGCACCTTCCTGAAACGTTTGTTGTGTCACGAGCCTCTTACCCATCCCAAGTGTTGATGCTAATGGGTTGCTTAAGGTTAATCACCTAGGTGTAAAAGCTGGGGACCTTGGTAGAATTCTTTATTAATGATAATTGGAGTATGTTAATAAGATAGAGCAGGAGCAACAAGTAGTAAGAGTAATTTGAGGTCCTTGAAGCCTTCTTACCTCTGAGGAGGAAACGGACTCATTCCTCAGCTATCCAGTAGTCCTTGCTCAACTGTCAAGAGGTGTCCTGATCCCAAAGTGGCAGATGAATGATTTGTCCCCCACAAAGATGTCCTCTTTCCTGCCAGCTTTTACTGTTGCACAATTACGTGCTTCCAGAAGTGAATCGGCTGATAAAGATGTGGTGTGAACATTAGTTTTCTCTCTGTTCTTCCTCAGAGATCTTACAGAGCTGAAGGCAGAGCAGATGAGGCTTTCTGGAGCTATACTTGTCAACTGCTCCCATCTAAACCCTGGCATACGGCTCTGGGAGTCCGTCACTCTGGGTAGAACTGTCCTGAAGGATCAGGCACAGCAGCAAGCAGGACAGAAAATAAATCAGACGACTCAGGAAGTGATGTGCTTACAAGTTAAGGGGGACCTGGAGAAGAAGGAGCTTCAAGACAGGTAAAGGTTTTTTCAGCTTTGTTATTGCCAGCATTATCTTTTGTGGCTACTTCTTGAATTCATGAATGGGCAGTGTTAAAACACAGCCATTCTGCACAGCCTTATTTCTGTCCCTTGTCAAACTGTTGCCTTCAACAGAAAGGATAGAAATAAATGTCTGGCTGACAGAAGAAGCTCTTCTGAGCAGGACAAGACTGGGAAAGAGATTGTATATTGCAAGTTATTGCTGCTACTGATTCTTGGTGAGAAAATGAGACTAGTGTAAAGAGAGCACTGTCTCTTGTACAGCCCTTTTGCTACCCAGGGATCTCCTGAGGGAGTTGGGAAGAATTTGCCCAGGGTCATCATAAGCTGTGTAGCACCTCTGTGCTCAGGCCTGCAAGGAGCTGTCAGTACAGAAGGCCTTTGGGGCCAGAAGTGCCGTCTTGCAACCTCCGTTTTATAGGATGTTAACCTATAGAGATGGACGCTGCCTTTGCAGTGTTTTCTGGCTTGAACTTTCTCTGCTGTGCTTCTGGGAGCTGCTTTGCTCTTTAACAGGTGATGGTGGGCAATGCTTTTGGAATGGCACATGGACCTTCTCTCCTCAGGGTGGTGGAGCTCTCAGCCTTGCTTGTACTTTCTCAGAAGGAAAACGAGGAGAAGGAGAAGACCATGAAAACACTGAACAGCACTGTGGAGTTTCTAGTATGTTTTACTGCTGTTTGGGAGATAGCCCAGTGTTTGCTCTTCAGCCTTAGCAAGGAAGTGTGGCTTCCTCAAGAGAAAGAGTGGCAAGGATGCTGACCGTGTGGGAGCATGAGGCACAGTGCCCAAGTATTCCTTGTGTCATGGCACAAGTGGAGTCAGGTGCAGGCAGTGGCAGAGGAGCTCCACACAAGGCAGATGTCTTCCTCAGGGAGGTACCACCAGTGCTGTTCTGTCTGTGGTTTAAATCTCTGAGGATTGGAGTTCTTGGAACTGACAGTGTCATAGCAGCCTATAAAAACTAGCTGTTGGGCTTTCTCTTCTTAGTTTTAGCAAAGAAGAAATTGAATAGATGTGGGAAGGACTGTATTGGAATCGCTCAGGCTGAGGGTTGTCAGCATGACAATGCTACTGAGGATGGGAATGCTACAGAGGGGAGCAGCTTTTCCCTGCCCACCCTTTCCTTATTTCTGTTCTCAGGAAGCAAGTCGGTTAGAGAAAGAATATGAAGCTTCATTGATTAAAAGTGCTGAAGAAGAGAATCTTTGCCTCCAGAAGCTGATCAAAGCTATAACTGAGGTAAGTACGGAGTGGAGACCACATTCCTGTAAATTTGATTTGAAAGTACTTGAGGAAGGCCACAGACAGGCCCAAGGTTGAGATGTCTGTGTTGTAAACTATGTTAACTGCTACTGACTCTTTCATTTTTATACCACTTTTCTGACATAAACCCTGTTTAGAACTCCCAAGTTGTCCTGGGACACTTCAGGCTGTGTTGGCTTGAAGTTTCAGTGCCTTTGCCTTCACCATCTTGCTAAAGTCTCTCTTGGACTGTGCTTTCTGAGCTGGGTACTTGACATTTGTGTTCCAGTTTTTCTTGGATGCTTCCCCCACCTTCCTTGAGCGATGACTCTGTTGTTCCTCAGGCTTTTATAAAAGGTCATTGACTCAATTGATGCCCTGGCCAGCTCTGCTCCTTCACTCTGCATTCATTGACCTTTATTATCTCCCCAGAATTGCAACTGATCTGACTGTTTAGGCGTAACCTTAACTTAGTCCTAAACTTCACTCTGTGAAGGGGGGTTTAATATCAGGTCTCTTACTCAGTTGTATTTATCCTCTTGTGCTACCGCTTTGAGTAATTCTAAACATTAGTTTTTTCACTGCTGTTTTCCAGTATTCATCAGCTTCTTTCTTCCCTGGGCAGCAGTAATGTTTCCTTTCCTTGCTATTTCCAGTGTCAGTCTAGTGCTTGTGGCTCTAAGAAACTGAAGGAGACCAAAATCATTCTTGAAAGCATCAAGAAACTGGGCATTCAGGCAGCCTCCAGCCACTTCACACTTGTCTCTTCTTGTTTCTAGTAGCTGTATTCAGAAATCTCTGGAGTATTTATAGCCATAGGGGCAAAACTTCTTTGTGGACTGAGGGAATGAGAGAACTGAGTTTTTAATGGCTGTATGGTGAAGTTGGGGGGAGAGGAGAAGCAGATAAAGAAAAGCAAGTGAATGAAAAAGAGTAACAGCTTGATGTGGGCTTTCAGGTGGTGTTAGATGACAGTGACAGCATTGACAGTTCCCAGCACATCAAGTCTAGCAACATCCTCTCTTCTCTGAGCTTCACTGATGCAGAGCATGCCTTTGTGTTGGTGCAGGAAGCACTGGCAAGGAGGCGAGGTGCAACACAGGTGAGAGCTTCTGCTTGTCTTCACTGCTTTCCACGGGCTCAACTGCTAATGCCTCAGTTAGCTTGAAACCTTTTCCTTTGCTTAGCCATTCTAACTGGTTGCTTTCTAGCCTTCCCACTCTTGGTCCTGTACTGTCTTGCCAGTCCCACCACCTCTGTGCTCTACTCCTTTTCTCTCCTTGGTCTCCAATCCATATGGTAGATTTTTGCCTTCAGGTGACCTGTCTCTCTGCCTGCTGCTTCTCTCATCTGTCTGGAGCCATTTTCCCTGTTCCTTATTGGTTGGTTGTGCTCTTTCCCTGCCCATCCCTTGCAGGCCCTAAAAGAAGAGCTTTCTGCCAAACAGGACACTATCAATGACCTGCTGCACCAGCACAGAGAGCAGGAAGGGAAGTGCAGGAGACTGCAGCAAAGGATTGAACAAGTGGAGGAGGAATGCAAGATGTCCAGCAGCCATCAGCAGCACCTCCAGTCTCTGGTAGAAGCACTCAGAAGGTGAGTGTTTCCTCCTCCTCCTGTGTTCTAGAGCCAATCTGCTTCCAATTTTGGTAGTATATAGGTGTTACGGGCAAAGAACTTGCCTGTCCTACTGTGTGTATGCCTCCATCTTGACATGATGCTTCTCTGAGTTCTTGTTCTTTGGGTGCCCTTCCCGAGCCACTGAATGAAAGCAAAAACCTTCCTTTCTCTTTCCCTCTTCAGTTACCTTGTGAGGGGAAGAGCAAGTTCCTCCTTACTGTGCTCCCTAAAATTCCATCCTAGAATGATGAAAATGGGATCTGTGACTTTCAGGCCACTTCATTCTAACTGAGCCTTATCTCTGCAGTGACTGTGCAAACCTTGAGAAAACCAGGGAAGAGTTACAGCAACAGCTCGAAGTAACAGAGCAAGAAGCCTCACGTCTGCGTCAGAGTAACACTGAACTGCAGCTGAAGGAAGATTCAGCCCAGGGAGAAAAGGTGGAGCAGCAGCAGGCACTGGAGAGAGCGCATCATGACAAGGAGCTCCTGTGAGTGTTAAAGCTTTCTCTGGGCAGGGGTGGGCACTGTTGGGCTTTAGGAGGCCCACCATAGAGATAATAAATTGTGTATGCTCATCATTTGTAGCACAGAAACGGGAAGGGAGCACATGGGCAGGTCTGGCTGCCTCCTTCTACTTCCTTTATGACCCTTTAAAAACATCATTCCAAACCTGACCAGGGGAGTCGGTGACAGGCACAAGCTGAGACAAGAGGTTCAAGCTGGATTTAAGGAGAGCAAAGAATGGAACCAGGAAAGCAGTCATGCAGCAGAACAGGTTGTGCAGGTTCCATCCTTGGAAATCTGGAAGACCAAACTGGATAAAGTCCGAGAAAGCTGCACTGATCCCCTAGCTGACCCCAGTTGTTTTGAGCTCAAGCTTGGGCTAGAGGCCTCCTGGCGTTCCCTGACAGCCTGAATCGTCCTGTGACCCTATGATTATTGGATTGGAAATTCACACACACCTCTTCCCCACATAGATTCCAGGCTCTTTCATTGTTTCACTGCTGAAGGCAAGAGTAATTGTGGGACTACGAAGCTGACTTAAAAAGTCTGTCTTAAAGAACTTTGCAAAGTCTTGGAGCCAGTACCTCAAAAAGGAGAGCAAGAACTAAGAGGCAGGAAGCTGTTCAGCTGAACTGAGCTTTTTGGAACTGTTCTGTGATTTTGGGAGGCTTGTTTTACCTTCTCAATGGCATTTGCCATTTCACCTCCCTCAGTGACAAAGAGTGATGCAGCTCTAGTCAGGCAATTCCAGCATTCTCTAGGTGTATGCAGAAAGCTGTTAGAAGTCATTCATGCTGTGATGTCTTGGGCATGGTATGTATCTTGGTTTTGAAAATGAGAATGTATTTTACATTAAAAACTTGTTTGTCTTTCCCCTTCTCATAGACTGAAGGACTTAGCTGCACTTGAAGGAAAAAATTCATTATTGCAGAGTGAGTTGTTAATTGCAAGAGAGACACTGGAGGAATTGCACCTTCAGAGGGATCTGCTGAAGCAGGAGAAACACGAGCTTACCGTGGCACTGGAGAAGGTATGATCACCTTATTCTTAGGTAGCACTTGTGGGAGAGTGAGTTGCGACAGCAAAACCGTCACAGATGCTGTTTCTGGCAGTAGAAGACAGGGAAAATGGTGAATGGAAAATGGTGATCACACCATACAGCTTCTCTGGGGTAGTGCTTGTTGGGAATGCTGAACTGGGAGTACATCGGAAACATAAAAGGGGATCTGGAGCTGCTGCTGGAAGTCAGGGACTTTCCTGCCTTTGTTGTCATGTTGTTCTTTTGTCCCTTCAGGCAGAGCAGTCAGTGGCAGAGTTGACAGGGGCTCAGAATAAGCTGAGTACTGAAACAGCTGATCTACGTGTTGCAACCGTGAAGATGAGCAGTATCAATGAAGCTCTTGCATTGGATAAAGTGCAGTTGAATCAACTTGTGCTGCAGGTGAGTAGAGTTGCCACAGATCTTGCCAGGAGTTTGTCTCTAGTTGCTGCTGCTTCTCGGGCTTCTTGCCTTTCAGCAGTGTGACTGACAGAATATGGAAATGTTCCTTTATCTGTTCAAGCCAAACCTCCTGCAGAGTTAATGTTCCTGTATTTTATTCCCTCTGTGCTTCTGTGGTTGTAGCTGGAGCAAGAGAATGAAGCTCTGTCAGGGAAAGTGAATGAGATGGAGAGAGCAAAGATCTCTGGCCAGAGTAAGCTGAGCTTGTGTGAAACAACAAATGAAGAGCTCAGCACAGAGAAAGCTCATCTGGAGCAATTGCTGAAGAAAGCAGAGGAGCAACAGGAGGTACTGCAGGTAGAGCTGAGGACCCTGGCAAAGGAAAAGGCAGATACCCAGGAGAAACTCAGTCAGGTGAGACCAAAACCATCTTGCTTTCTGGGTGTGTTTTTGGCTGCTTGGCTCAGTGAAGCTGTATCTGTTGGGTTCTGTAGTGTTTTTGTCAAGGAGACACTTGGTAGTACTGGAGATCACAAGGCTTTTGGTTCCTTCTTGTTGGAAACATATTGGTGGCTTGTAGACTGCTCTGCAGTTCTCTGTGTTGTCCTCTGCTTCTGTGGATTCTTTTAATCCACCTGCCTGTGTTGTCCTCTTTTTTTTGTCTTTTGAGAAGCTGCAAAGAGGTGATTGTGTTGTCCATGAATCTGAGTGGGGCTCCTACTCTTATATGTGTCAAAAGAAACAAACCGTGCAGCTTGGAGTCCTTTTTCTGAAGCAAACCCCAGGGCTGCATGTTTCTGTTTATGCTTTTTGTTGTGAAATTTGCTTCTTTCAAGGTTCCATTTGTTTGAGCTTAGAGAGCAGGACAAAGCTGCGAGTCAATGTCTGCTGTTTTGTACCACTATGAATGGGAATGACATCTTGGAACTGTTGAAACTGTATTTTAAGACATACACACTGCTTTGTGGCTGTAAAGCTGCCTGGGAAAAAGGACCTGGGAGGGATGTTGGTCAACAGCCAAGTGCACATGAGCCAGCTTGTGCCCAGGTAGCCAAAAAGGCCAAGAGCATCCTAGCCTGGTATCAGAAATAGTGTGGCCAGCAGGATGAGGGAGGTGATCATCTGTCCCTCTGTACTGGGCACTGGTGAGCCTGCACATCGTATCCCATGTAAGTTGTTGGCCCCTCACCACAAGAGAGACACTAAGGTGCTGGAGTGTGTCCAAAGAAGAGCAACAAAGCTGGTAAAGGGTCTGGAACACAAGTGTGATGAGGAGCAGCTGGGGGAACTGGGGTTGTTTAGTCTGGAGGCTCAGGAAAGACCTCGCTCCCTACAGCTGCCTGAAAGGAGATTGTAGTGAGATGGGGTTGGCCTCTTCTCCCAAGTAATAAGTGCTAGGACAAGAGGAAAAAGCCTCAGGTTATGCTGGGCAAGGTTTAGCCTGGATGTTCTGAGCAGTTGCTTTTGCTCAACCTCTCCTGAGACTTTCCAGCACGGGAATAGGTTCTGAAAGGATTTTAGTTTGCAGGGTGGCAGTTCTGGAAGATGCAGCGGTTTTGCATGAAATCCGTAGTCTGAGGTATGTATGTTTGCCCCGAAGGAGCTGTCTGGTCCCAGGCTACCCAGTGTGGCCTTACTTATCACTTTCAAGTTAACAGTGCCTTTTGGCACTTTCCTTTTGGCAGCCCAAGGTGTTAGTGCTGTGCACAGCAGATGCTCTGAAACTTCAGCCCACAGTACAGGAGTTCTTCCTCCTCTGGCTCATTCAGGACTGGCACTGGGTGGCTCTGCACACAACTCTCGCTGTATTTTGCCCTGTTTCAGGTTTACCACCAGCAAGAGTTGGCCAGAGGGGATCTGGAGCAGCTGCGCCAGGAGTCCTCTCGCCAAGAGCACGCGCTGGCCAAAGTGTCCAAAGAGAAGGAATTGCTGGTGCACGAGAAGGCTGCCCTAGAGGTGCGGCTGGCAGCTGTGGAGAGAGACAGGCAGGGCCTTTCAGAGCGGCTGGAAGAGGCCAGGTAAAGGCAGGGGGGAGACCCTAGGCAGGATGGTATCAAAGGTCTGTAATTATAGAGGTGGGAATCATTACTCAAGGATTCATTGCATCCTGTGTGCTTCTGGAGTGTTTTCACCTTCCATGGACAGAAAATGAATCTTGAGCAAACTGGACAAAAAAGTATACCATGATTTGTACCAAAGCTTCTCTTTAAAAGAGTGCCAAGCTGTTTGGGCTATTGCCTACGTAGTTAGCAATGCTTTGAGAAAAGTAGCGAGTTTTCCCTTGAACTTCCAGCAGTTTAAACTGAGGGATCCCTGACTCTCTCATGTGGTACTTGTTCAGATAAAGTCTAGTTCAGATTTGTTACAAATGCTGCTGCAAGCATGAGATTTTACTGTACCATCTGAAGTATTTCTTTAGCCCCTTTTAAACAGAGGGAAGCTGGAAAATTACCTACCTAGAGCTATGCTCTGAACTCCACTAAGAAGTCATGGATCAGCCAGGGGAATACTCATTCTGTCCCTCTGCACAGCTACTTGTAAGGGCTGTGAGCAGAGGCTGGGCTTTTGCTTGCTGGCACAGACGTTGTGGGCAGAGCTACCCATGTGTCATAGATCAGACAACAACAATGTAAGATTTGGCTATTGAGATCCAATTCAAGTGGTCTTACTGTGTACTGTAGGTCACAAGGAAGGCCTGGGCATTCCCTCAGAGGGGCCTGCATTGCTATTTTAAATGGTATAAATATGCTCCCTGTATACAATTTTCCATGCAACCTGTTTTCCATACTTGGGGGTAGGGATCTTGAAGATATCTTACTGGAGTAACTGCTTGTGAGTGTGTTAGGAGCAAGAAACTCATTTCTCTTTGTATGCGTAACTTGCAGGTCAGTGAAGGACACCCTGGAATCCAGCCTGTTTGAGGCTCAGCAGCACTTATCTCAGCTGGAAATTTCCAGGAGTCAGCTGGAAATCCAGCTACACACAGTCACGCAGGCCAAGGAGGTGATACAAGGTGAGAGCTCCATGTGCTTGGTTTCTGGTGACCCTCCTGCCCAGAGAAAACGGTATAGTATTTGCTCTCTGCAGTGCTTCTGGGGAGTGAAGATGCTGGAGGGAGATCCCTCCTACACTGAAATTCACATTCAGTAAGGTCAGAACTGTTTCTTTGTAGACTCTGAATGTTGCCATTTGTGTTTTCAGGGGAAGTGAAGTGCCTTCAATGGGAGCTGGAAACAGAGAGATCTTTGATGAGGCAGGAACGGGAAGACATGACACATCAGCTCCTGCAGACAGAGCAGCAGTATGACAGTGCTCTCAAACTTTGTCAAAGTGATCATGAAGTGGAAATGAACAAGCTCCTGCAAGACCTGGTAGGGACCAGTACGGTTCTGAATTCTTCCAGCAAGCTTTGTGGGCTGGCTTAATATTAACAATAACCTGGGGGTGTAAAATGGCATCTCTTGTAAGCCACGCATTGCTAGGCCAGGCAGCAGAGCCAACAGCTTGTACGTGAAGATATGTCGAGACCCACAGGCCTGTGGTGGGACAGTAAGCACAGCCACAGATTCAGTGTGGGCCTAAGATGAGTTCAACAGAAGGTTGCAGCACGAGAGTAGGATCTTACCAGACTCCAGTCTATAATGAAGATGACTCCTAACATTGCTGGCAACTGCTGTCACAGAAGCTTTGTTCCTTTATTTCTGTCCTTTCACGTGGTCGACAGAGGTGTTAAATTTGAGCTTGAAGCATCTGTAACTGGCACCTTATTCCTGATGCTTAAGTTCATGGCTTTGTCTTGTGACTAGAGCATCAGAGTACTGTCCCTTTACTTAGAAACAAGCTGAACCTAATGGCCAGTCCCAGTAACTTGCTCTCCATTTGTGTTTACAGAGCATCACAGAAAAGCTGCAAGCAGAGCTGCAGGAAGCTCAGAGTAAGATCAGGGCAGTGGAGAAGCAGCACAAAGAAGAAATCAAAACCATCAAAGAGGAAGCAAATATCCTTCTTCAGCAGAGGAATGCTCTACAGAAACAGGTGACTGTGAAACAGCAATAGCTACTCCAGTCATGAAATAGGCGGTGTCTGGTTGGCCTCCTTGCCTTTCCATTTCGAACAGCAGGCTGAATGGGTAGTCCCTCAAGCTGCTGTGGTGTCCATCTCTACTGGTCTGAAGGAGACTTACTGGTCAGCTGAATCTCAGCTGCTGCTCTGGACAGACGAGCTAGTCCTTTTATCTGTTTGCTAGAATGAATCCATCATCAAAATGGATTTCTGCTGGCCTGTTGCTGCTGTCCTTGCTTTTTAAGGTGTTTTTTCAGTTCAACATGATGACCCACTCAGAGTTTTGAGCAAGCTGGCTCTCTCCATTGTGGGTCTCCATTGTGGATCATTTTCATGCTAGGGTGAAATTTAGAGTTGTTCTTTCCTTTTGCTCACACTATGTGGTAGGGCTGCCTGCCACAAGCTGTAGTCTTTGACTGCTGTGGTATGTTTTACTTGAGGTGGAGGAGTTGACGTCTCAGCTAGCAGCTTCTGAAGAGTCCCAACAAGTGATTGGCCGCAAAGCTCAACAAGATCTGAGTGAGGCACAGGAACTGTCAAGACAGAAGGTGCTGGAGGTTGTGCACCTCCAGAAGATCCTGGAGGAGAAGAGTCGTCAATGGGAGGAAGTAGGACATCAGAACAAGGATCTGCAGGTGTGTCTGCAGTCCTTGGAGGGGGAAAGGAGTCGATGGGAAGAAGTAGAGCGTCACAACACAGAATTTCAGGCCTCGCTGAAGGTCCTAGAGAGCGAAAAAGCCAGGTAAGTGAAAGCCTGGGAGACTCTCCAGTCTGCTTAATGGATTCCCTCTTCCAGATCTTTGCATACAGAAGTGGCTGTGGCAGCATTTCTGAAAAGGCAGAGTTCTGAACTATGCATGTAGCTATCTCATTCACTTGATGTGTTTCGTTTTCTTTTCATCCTTCAATGACAATTTTTCTGAAGACAATGGCTTTTGGAGTAGTCCTTTGCTGAAAAGGTGTTCTTTTGTTAAATCAGCATGTTAATAGTGTAAATGAAACTGTCAGGGGTTTCAAACCTGAAACACACCAAAGGTGGCAGGACAGCTGCAGTATAATGAGCTAAATAGATCCATCAGCTCCACCTCGAGTCCAATAAACTTTAAATATTAGGGATCTGCATCAGTCTTACACCTTTGGTTGGCAGAAGCCATCTGAAAACCTTGAGTTTGAACTGAGCTGGACTCCCCTGGGAGGCGCCCAAGAAACAAGAGTGCTGAGCGAGCAGCCTGGTTGTGTAGACAAACCTCAAAGCAACTTTTCCCTTGGTGGTGTCCTAAGAGTTTATTAAATGCTATACTATGTAGTGATAGGTTGCATGATCTCTCTTTCAGGCTGATCCTGTCACTGGAAGAGAAGGAGCTGAGCATCAAAACCCTAGAAGAAAAGAACTTTGCCCAGCAGAACGAGGTGTCTCAGCTGCTTTCTGCTGTTCACCAGGCCCAGCAGCTCCATTCAGACCACAGAAGAGAAATAAAAGAGCTCAACAACCAGGTGACCTGGGCACTAGCATCCTCTTCTCCAGGGACAGCTTGTAGGCCCCAACTTGTTTTCCCTCCCAACAACATACATTCCTGTATTCTGCCCAGAGACATTGAGGCATTAACTCTCCGAGGAGAAATGGAAGACTCCTTTGGAGCTTACCAGGATCTCTATTACAAACGTTGTCCCCAGCTGGTGTTTCTACCTCTGTTGTGCACTGAGCAACCTGGTTATTGCAGAAGTGGTTATTGCAGTCTGTGGAAGGTGCAGCCAGATCATCTGGCCTTTTGGAGATGCACCATAAAGGATGCTGATTGTCTTCCCTTCTACTCCCAAGCGTCCCTGGAAGCCCCACCCTCCATGCAGGGATGCTGGATTTGCCACCTCACCTTCTGCCCAACACCGCTTCCCCACAAACCCACCTCCACACACGGGAGGGCTTCATTTCTGATATTGGAAAGCATGAAAGCCGAACAGTTTGGCCGTTTGTTTTGGGATGGGGAAACTTATTTTTGGCCCCTTAGCCTCCACATACCTGTTTCTGGCTGATTTTGCTCTGTTTGAGTCCTTAGCTTTGAGCCTTCTGTTTCCAATGTGGTTTTTGCTTGAAGTAATTTTTCCTTCATTCCTTCTACCTCCCGCTCTGCTGCCTCAGCAGCAGCACTGTCCCTGAGGCTCTGTGCATCTGTGTTACAGATACAGACACTGCAGGAGGTAGTGCTGGAGAAGGAGGCTGGCCTGGCAGCTCGGGAGAAGCAACTGCTGCAGGATCTGGAGGAATCCCGAGCAGGAGAGCGGTGCTTGAGGGGCTCTCTGCACGTGCTGGAGGCTGAGATGTCTGAAGTGCAACTGAGGCTTTGTAGCACAGAGAACAGAGCAAAGGCATTGGCCATGGAGTGTCAGCAGGCTAACAGTGCCCACTGTGAAGCCCAGTCCCAGCTGGACAAGCTGCACTTGGTTCTGCACCGCATGATCTGTGACAGCAGAGACTTGGTCACTTGGAGTTCAGGCAAGTGTGGGAGAGTGGGTTAACAAGTCTATAGGGCACGTAGAGGAGAGCAGATGGAGGGAGGTGTGGTTCTTTGCAATCCTGATATGATAGAATCATCCTTTCAGTGTAGGTTGACTCAAGCCTTGGAAGTTTTAAAGGCACTGCCACCTTCTCCAGTATAAACAGGCCTCATGTGTTGGAGATCCTTCAATTCAATCTTGAAACAGAATGGCTTCTCTCTTCAGAACAGGGCCATATCTGGGATCTGACTGTTTCTCAGGCCAAGGACCTCCCTGCAGAGCTCACAGTGGACAGAGTGGCAGCAGCCCTACAAGACTTGCGCCAGCACCTGAAGCAGACTCAGCTTGATCTGGTAATGTGTGTCCATTGCATCCAGAAATCCTGTACCTCTGCTGGACTGAACTGAGAAGCAGATTGCCAAAGCCAGAACGGGTGTAAATTCTTGTAGGTCAGGTTGGCTTGCTGCTGTAGGGAGAAAGGAGAATCACAATCACATTTACTGTCCAGTTGTCCCCTCCCGCCGTGGCAACTTTTTGCCTTAGTGTTTGCACTTCTTTGTCTCCTGCCAGCAGTGGCTCTGTGAGGTGATACTTCTCTTCTTACCCCTTGCAGAGTGATTCAAGGAAGAAGATCCAGGACTTTGAGCTGGAGTTGAGCGAGAGGCAAGCTGAGAGGGACCGTTTCAGTGCCCACAATGAAGAGCTGCAGAAACAGTTGGCTCAAAGCCAGGAAGGTACAGCTCCTCCTTTCCAACCCACTGACTGTCTGACGAGCAGGGATCTCTCATACCAGGCAGGGGAAACACGCAGTGCCTGGAGATGGGAAGAGAAGGCATGAGACTCACCAATAGAACCATGTGAAGGCTTTTCATGGCGAAAGATCCAATGTGCTGCTGGTGATAATGTGCAGACACAGTGCCTTTCAGGTCACATGTCGCTGTTAAGAAGGTGCAGTGCAGCTTGATGCCTCACAGCATCCTTCTCTGTATGCTCTTTAAAAGCACCAACCAGCAAAAAGCTTTGCCTGTCTTGTCTTCGTTTTCCTCTTAGATGGCAGATTCACAGAGCATTACTTCAATGTTGAGCTCCTATATATATGTATGAGCTCCTCCGTACTTCTTACCTGTTTTCTTGCTGATATTGATCTCATGTCTGAGCTTACTGCCATAGCAAACATAGGTTTTCACATCTCTGGCCACTTCTTTCTTATGCCTTTGGTACCACGTTAACATTGTATTTATCTATAAACTGTTTTCATGTGTAGCTATCAGCTCTTTCTCTAATCTCCAGGCCAGCTCAGAGCCTCCAGGGTATTGGCCTGTCTGTATCTCATCTGGATGGGCATCACTGCTCCTTTCTCTGTCACTCTCCCCATCAGATTTGCTTTTTCATCTCATGTCTTGTTTTCCTTGTCTCAGACTACAGGAACAGGGAAATGTGGGCATTGCTCAGTGCCTCCCCCACAGGTTGTCACTTACTCATGTAGTACCTTTACCTGATCAATATTTCTTCCTGTTCCCTCTCTGAGATGGAACTGCCCATCATTTTTCAGTCCTTAAGGACAGTTTCCAAAGCCTTAGATCATCACTTTTTCTGGAACATCTTTAGTTCTTACTACGTAGGATAACCACTTGTAGACTTTAAATTCTGTCGCTGGATGGATCCTGCTTGTCCCACTTAGTTCTTTCCATCTTCAGTTCCTGTCTGTTAGTTTGTATACTTCAAGCACAACATTGATGTCTGTCCTTCTCTGTAACATCTCTTAAGCCTTCCCAGTCAATTAACTGTGTCACAGTCTTCAGTTTTGCTGCTTCTTCCTTTTCATTTAGGACACTAGATCTGTCTCTGACCTACTGTCTCTCTCCTTGTTTCACTGATGTCAGTTCTACCTGCATCTGACTGTGGGTGATGTGCTGCCATGCTCTTAGCCCTGGCCTTTCAATAAGGGGAAGAGCAAACACATTTTCATGTTCTTTTGAACCTTGCCACTTTAATTCTTCTTTTCTCTGACTGAATTTTCCTTAATTTATGTCTGCTTTGAAAGTCCTTGTGGGCCTGGAAACCACAGGCAGCAGATAGTACGTTTTCTCTGTCCTTTGGTCTTGCTTTCCCTTTCACCTTCACCTTTATGCTTGCAGAGACGCAGATGGCAGAACACAAGAAGAACTCTCTACAAGCTGTCCTGCAGGAAGAGGCCGCTGCTTTAAAGGAGGAAGCTATGACTCTACGTCAAGAGGTGGCATCTTTGGAAAGGAAACTTGAGAGCGCTGAGAAGCAGAGGAAGGATGCCCTGGTGAGGCTGGCAGATGCTGTAAAGGCCATTTCTTACATTTCTTTGGCCTTCTGTTAATAATTCTAACAGAGCAAGTTTTTCAGTATAACTTTTCCAGTTGCATCCTTCTGAATAAGTAGGAAAAGATGCTGCAGTCACCTAAAAACCCAGTCATGATGCAGGGTGCTTCTTTTCCTCAATTCTGACGGGTTTTGCCTTGAAGCTTTAGTGAAAGTAATTTTCAGACTTGTCTCTATTTACAGTTCATGGTTTGTTCAGTTATTGTGTCCAAATTCAGATGTAGATTTCTAAATACTGATCTGGAAAGAGGAGTGAGAAGACAAAGTCTGCTAATAGAGAAAACTGTTCATTGTTACCCATCTGAGAGCAGACAGTGGGGAGAAAGTAGACAAATTTGAGAAACCAAAATGCTGATCCAGCTAAATATGTATGTCTGCAAGGGGAAAACTAGACCTGGTTTCAAACACAGAATGACGGACACTGATCTGGCTGTTACTCCTTCAAGAGAGGACAGTAGGGTTCTAGAGGACAGACCCATGACAATTCTGCACAATAGAGGTTCAAACAAATAACAAAAAAGGAAATGAAGTGTTCTCTTTTTTATTTCCTAATAGAGTGGCATCATCGAGCCACTGCCTAAGTCATGCTTTATCTTGGCTTTAAATCCTGCCTGCAGTTCCGGCAGCTCGTCCCCAAAAGAACACGCTGGATCTTGGTTCAGGGAAGGGCAAAAAGGAAGATGGAACTGGCTGAGTCAGCTGAGAAAGATGCAAAGTATAGGGTGGCACAGCATCTCGAGAGGCAGGGAGAGAGCAGGCAGCCCTTGACTGCCACTGGAGCAGGAGTCAAATCCAGTATGAGAAGCAAACACATACCAATGGAGTTATTGAACCTTTTTCTCCCTGTTTTGCAGCACGAACAGTACAGACTGCAGGCAGTTGAAGAGAAACTAGCAGGTGAGATAAAACTGCTTCAGGAATCAGTGTCAGCCTCTGAAGCTCGAGCAAACACAGCAACAGATACGAGTCACTGCCTTGAACAAGAGCTTCATACAACATTGTCCATCTTAAAAATTAAAAATGAGGAAGTGGAAACCCAGAGGGAGAAAATCCAGATGCTCCAGAAAGAGACATCGCAGATAAAAGCTTTGCAGGAGTCTCTTGCTCATATGACTGCCATCCTGTCAGAGAGGGAGGGAGAAATGAAGTTATACCAGGAACAGATGAGAATGCTGGAAAATCAGGAAGAAATGCATAAAGCTACTCTCGATCAGTTTCTTAAGGACTTAACAGAGAAAAAACAGAAGGTGGCATCCCAGCAAGAACATATACAGGAGCTGGAGGAGCAGCAAGAAAAACAAAGGATGGCTGTCAGCAAGATGAGCAAAGAACTGGAGGAGAGAGACCAGGAGATCACATCCCAGCAAGAGCAGATGCGGGAGCTGGAGAAGCAGCGAGAACTGGAGAGGACTGAGGTGGGAAAGATGGGCAAAGAGCTGGAGGAGAGAGACCTGGAGATCAGGTCCCAGCAAGAACAGATACAGGAGCTGGAGAAGCAGCAAGAAATGCAGAGGACTGAGATGAGAAAGGTGAGCAAAGAGCTGGAGGAGAGGGACCTGGAGATCAGGTCCCAGCAAGAACAGATACAGGAGCTGGAGAAGCAGTTAGAATTGCAGAGAACTGCTGTCAGCAAGTTGAGCAAAGAGCTGGAGGAGAGGGATCAGGAGATCAAATTCCAGGAAGGGAAAATAAAGGTGCTAGAGCAACATGGCGCATCACAAGTGAGAAATCTGCTTCTGGATCTTGATCATATGAAAGGAAACTTGAAGGAGAAAAACTCGGAGCTCGTTTCTCTGACTCAGCAAATCCAAGAACTGGAAATGCACAGAGAACAGGTGAAATCTCTGCAGGAAAGCCTTGAACACCTGAGAGCAGGTCTTAGGGACAGAGAGAGTGAGTGTGATTCTCAAAGGGATCAGTTAAGACTCTTGCAACAGTACAAGGAGCAGCAAGAGGGGCAACTTCAAGAGCTTCATGGTGAAGTGGAAAAGATGGCACTTTCTTTATCTAAAAAAGATCAAGAGCTTGAGTCACAACAAAAACAAATCCAGGAAGCTGAAGAAACCATGGAAATGCAGTTGAGGACTCTCCGTGACCAACTGGACCAGACCTTAGAAACCTTAAAAGAAAAGGACAGACTCATAGACATCCAAAAGCAACAAATGAGGAGCTATGAGGAAGAAACAGAAGAAAGGATGAATGTCTTAAAAAGAGACTTAGAATACACTAAGACAATACTGAAAGATAAGGATTTCATGATTGAATCTCAGAAGGAAGTGATTGAGACCTTCCAAAAACAGGAGCAAGGACAGCAGAAGAAAATTCTGCTACATCTTGAAGTGGCACTGAAGGAAAAGGAGCAAGAAATTTTATCCCTTAGAAAGCAATATGAGGCAAGCAGGGAAAAGGAGGAAAAGCTTGAAGCTCTGCAAACAAATCTTCAAGCTACAGAACTGACTCTGAAAGAAAGAGAAAAAAGGGTAGGGGTTCTGGAGGAGGCTGACTCTCAGCTTCAGCAGCAAAAGGAGGAGGCAGCTATGCAGGCTAAAGCCATACTGCAAAAACTAGAACATGCTAAATCTTCTCTAGAAGCTAAAGATCAAGAGATGGTGTCTTTGCAGGAGTGTGTGCAGGACCTTCAGGAGCAGAAGGAGTTAGAAGGCAAGCAGGCCAAGAGTCTAGAGCAGGAGCTAGAAGAAATGAGCGGGTTGTTGAAGGAGAAGCATTTGGAGTTCCTCAAGCAGACAGAGCAAATGGGCATGTTACAGCTGCAGGGTGAAAGCATGAAAATAGCACTAACGTCGTGCCAGAAGCAAGTGAATCTGCTTGAGGAAGTGGTGAGGAAGAGAGATGAAGACAATGAAGCTCTGAAGCAAAAACTCCAGCACCAAGAAGAGGAATTAAAGACCTTGCAGAATCTCCAGCTTAGGCTAACTGAAAGCAACGAAGCGGTTAGACATCACCGAGAGCAAGAGAAGGTCCTGGAAGAAGTCTTGTCTGAGAGGGAGCAAGAGACCAAGGCTCAAGGTGTGCAAAAGGAGTTAGAAAAGGAAGTAAGAGCTCTTCAGGAAGATCTCCAGCGTGTTCAACAGACTCTGACAAAGAAAGATGAAGAGATAAAGTGCCAGCAAGAGAGAGTCAGGAATTTAGAGAAGATTCTGACAGGAAAAGAACAAGAGCTTCAGAGGCAAAGTGAACTCCTAAACCAATTCACATCAATTTTGCAATGGAAAGATGAAGGGGATACCCTAAAGAAACTAATCCAAAAAATCCAGAAATGGGAGGAAGTGGATGCAGAGAAGAAGAGAGTGCTCCAAGAGAGAGACCATTCCTTGCAAAGGCAGAAGGAGCTAACCCAACAACTGGAAGATGAAAGGAAGGCAAAGGGGAAAGAATTGGAGCGTGTGATTGCTATTTTGAAGCAGACTGAAAGTGGAGAAATTGAATGGAAGGAGAAGGCCCAAGCTCTGACTCTTGCCCTTAGGAAGTGCGAGTTGGCCAATGGGACTTTGAGGAAAGAAATAGCCATCCTGCAGGCTGCGGTTTCAGAGAGGGACACAGACCGGTTTCATCACCAGGTAGGCACTATGATGTTCATCAGTCAACTAAAACATCTAGAAAGGATTCTAATTATGTTTCCCATAAATACATGGGAATATATATCCCCATGAACATACAATCTGCTTAGCCAAAAAGGGAGCTTGCTGTTAAAACTAACTCAAGTGCAAAAGCTGGAGATGGGTATTTGGTTCTCTCTTGTTAGGCAAGCTTAGGCAACATGTTGCATTTAGGATTTGGCATGGAAAGGGAAAGGCTCATTCAAGCAGACTGGTGTGCTAAACTTACAATTTGATGCTAATGGCTGCTCAGCAGCTACATTGATGGTGCTTAGAGGATGCTTTCAGAGGCGTCTATGTCTGAAGTACAGGTTTTCCCATGTGTTGAAACCAATGGAATTCGTACCATTGCCAGGTCAGGTTAAGGGCTTCATTGCACATTCAGGGTGTACTTTGCCACAGTCCAAAATGCAGGAAGGCAAATTAGTGTGGATTTCTCCAAGAGGATTTGACCTAGGTACTGCCAGTGGAACTGCTGCAACAGCCCGTGCTGCACACTTGCCTGGGGCTGCCAGTACTTTTAGCATTATGTTAGTATACAAACATAAAAAATGCTACTGATAAAATGCATTATACATTTATACATTACTTGTTAAATACTGCTACGAGCCCAATTAGGATAATGACAGGTATTGGCATCTATTGATGGAGAAGTTAATTTCTTCTCTGTTGGAGCAGAGTAGTGACAAGGGCAGGAAGCGTGAAAACCATGGGAGGTTTCAGTGGCATCTGTATAGATCATTACAGTGGTGATATCAAGACTATTTATAGCACTATATATGTATCAGCAGAGCAAACAACTCCATTTCACCGAGGTGATCTGGAGGAAGGCTCCTAGGAAGAGTGTGTGTTGTTTCGGCCTGTGGACCAGGAGGAGGAGAAGGGACTTAGCACTGTCCATTTCCAAGTCCTGTCACTCTGCCCAGCTTGCTGATTCTAACAACCTTCTAACCTTCATGTGGCACCAGCTCACATGGTCTCCTCTGAATACCCACCAGGCTGTTGCAGAAGGAGCACAGCAATCATGGCTCTCAGAGAAGAGGCTCCTGTCACAGCGGCTGGAACTCCTGCAGCAAGAAGTTGCAAGGCTGGAAGTTGAGAAGACTGAGCTGAAGCAACTCAATGCAGAGCTCAAGAAGACTCTTGAGCAGGTAAAAGAGGCTTTCTCTGCCTATGCTAAGCCTCATGGTCCACTGGAGAGCATCCTCTCTTGCTTTCTCTTCTATAGTCTGCTTCAAGTGCAATTAAGTCTCTGAGTGGAAATCTCCTTACCGTGATGTCCAGAGGTCCTTTTGCTCCTTGTTTGGTGGCAGGTTTCTCTGACCTTTTCTCCTGTCCAATGTGCAGGTGGAGTGTGAACGGAGGAAGCTGAAGAGGTTTTACCGTGATGGGTCGCTGCCATCTGACAAGCACAAGGTGCCAGCCTCAAAACAGGTGAGAAGAGGATCTCACTTGATGAGAAGAGGCTCTGGCCATATGGGGGAACGATCGCAAATCCCAGTGGCAGACCCGGTAGGAGTTGAATATTGACAATGGCCCTGGTGAAAGTGGAGACTAAAAAGATATCCTTGTGTTTCCTTCACAGGATGAGTCTCATGCACACTGCAGTCGTCGATTAACTGAGTTGCAGAACCAGGTGAGGATTAAGAAAGCTTTAAGCAGCAGCTGCTGTGGCTGCTGTACCGGTGGGCACAACTTTGCATGATACTACAGCCCAAGTTTTGTTTGGCTGTCAGGAAGTGATTACACTGCGCAGTGGAAATACCCAGTCAGACACATCTGCTGGCCATGGCCAGACATCGTTCACCTAGGTCTAGTCTCTGACTTGCCTAAAGGTCAGGCAGGGTGGGAGAGGGATGAGAGGAAATTCATGAGACTGAAACTTGACAGAAAGTAGGGAATGTTCCAAGGATGTAAAGGAGGGTCACAAAGATGCTCCAAGGGCTGGAGCATGTCTCCTGTGAAGACAGGCTGAGAGAGTTTGGACTGTTCGGCCTGGAGAAGAGAAGGCTCTGGAGAGACTCTATAATAGTCTTCCAATACCTGAAGTGGGCCTACAAGATACCTGGAGAGGGACTTTATACAAGGGCATATAAGGATAGGACAAGGGGTGGTGGCCTTAAGCTGCCAGAGGGGAGATTTAGATTAGATATTGGGAAGTTCTTCCCTGTGAGCGTGGTGAGGCACTGACCCAGGTTGCCCAGAGAAGCTGTGGCTGCCCCATCCCTGGCAGTGTTCAAGGCCAGGTTGGACACAGGGGCTTGGAGCAACCTTCTCTAGTGGAAGGTGTCCCTGCCCATGGTAGGGGGCTGGAACTAGGAGATCTTTAAGGTCTTATCCAACCATAGCCATTCTATGATGTTCCCATTGAGTCTTACTCATGTTGCTGACTCTTCCTGTTTTCCCTTGGCTCAAATAACAGTGGAACTTGCATCTTATCAAAGCTTCAGGGAACTCGGGCAGTGCCAGAGCTTATAGCCTTCAGGCAGTCATTAGTCTTGTATTGCTATTCTGTGCTAATCACTGTCCCAGTATTGGACAGAATCAGAGACCTAAGCATTGTAGGACCATCTGTTTTATCTGTGTAAGAATGTGCATTCCAGGTACTGAACCCTATTGCATCCTTTGACAGTGGTACTGGCAGTAGCAGCAGCCACCAGACTTCTCTTCCATGTACTTTTCTGGGGCTGTTACCCCCTGGTCTCCCCGAGGAGGTGAACCTTCGCAGGTGGTCAGAGCAAAATGTATGTAAGACTTGTGTGAGTAAATGTGTGATGCTTAGATCTGGCGAGTGAGCCAAGAACACTGATGTAGCCATCAGGGTATATCTTAATGAGATAAAGATATATTCCTTTGCACCAGGAAGCCTCAGTGTCTGAAGTTCTGTTGCTACAGAAAATGATCTGATGCTCCTTCCGCTTGAGACTGCTGTGCCTGCCTGCACTGTGGACCTGCTTCAGCAGTTCAGCAGGAAAAGTGAGGTGCTCTGCTCCAAAAGTAGTCCTCAGCTGGTTACTTAGGGCAGTCCTCTGGGTCTGGAAAACAGCAGAACTGGAACTTCATCTTCCATTTCCTGAGAGGTGCTCTTTGCAGCAGATGGCCACTTCTCCCAGTCACACTCTGGGTTAATTCCAGAGCATGCGAGAGTTTCCCAAGCCCAGTTTCCCAAAGGTGCCCTTACAGTTTCAGAAGGAAGCTCAGATCTGTCCCTCCCTTCAGTGGAGGTATTCCGTACCCTATGCATATTGCTTGTTGTAAGACATCCCTTTATCTTACTTGCTGTGAGCATCTCCTCGACTCCCAAGCAGTCAAAGAGCAACATGCCAGAGCTGCTGGCACAACAGCACACGAGAGCTGTGGGTCTCTCCCAGTAAAAGGCCCAGCAGACACAACCCCGTGTTACCAGGAAATAATTGAGTTTGAGGAGTTTCAGGGCCTCGGCAGTCCTTTGAGGATCATTTTCCTCCTGGTCTTTGTTCATCACATTATGCTCTGCTCATTTGTGAAATGTTTTAGTTAGGGAAAATGGGTTTGCTCCCTTCCTGTGTGTTGGCTGTCAGGTTTTTAAACTTGTTCATAACAGAGCCTTGTTTTAAACTTGTTCATAACAGCACAGATCTTCAGTACCTTGTGTAACCAGTAGCACTCCCACTGAGGAAGCAGCTTGGGGCACTGAAGTGTCAGTAGCCTACATCTCTCTCTGGAAAAAAAGAGAGCTGGATTACTAAATCCTGCAGGAACCCCCCTCTTTAATACACATATAATGTCTCGATGTCGTACATGTGAAAGGAATGCCAGGCAGAAACTGTTGGTAATCTCAGTTCAGTACAGGGTGACTCTGGGAACCTGTTACTTCCCATTCTGCAAAGACAAAGTGTCAGGGCTGGAATTAGAGGGTGCATCTCCTGACAGCCAGTATTAGGCAGCTGTGGATGTTCCAGACAGTGTGGGCTTGTCTGAGCTCGGCCTTTTGCCTCTTTCAGGTTTCCCTTCTGCAGGCGCAGCTGGCACAAGAACGAAAATACAAGCAGGACTATATTGAGTGTTGTGCAAAGACCAGCCAGGAGCTGTCGGACCTTCACCAGGAGCTGTCTTACTCCTTAGCAGCGGTGCTCAGGGAGCCCAAAGCTGCTGTTCTGGAGGCAGAGACTCGGAAGCTGGGTCAGTCTCTGAACCTTAGCTTGGCACTAATACCTCTGGAACATCAGTCTCCTGAGAGACAGCTGTTGCACTCAACAGCCAGATCTGGCACAAGTGATGACCTGAGTTAACGTCACGAGTATACAAATAAGGCCTCGGTAGCGGCCAAGTCAGAGACCTGCTGTAGCAGGTGAACTGTGGCAGGGGGCTTTGTTCAAGGTGTGAGTCCCAAAGTAAGTTCAGTGTTCACTGCAGATTGCCCGGCAGAAGCAGTGGTGGGGCAAAACTGGTGCTGGCTTATGTTGGATGGGGTCAGTTGTAGGCCTGGAAAAGCAGGATGAACCTGATGAGCAGGTAAAATTTCCTCCTTTTTCCAAAGCACTCCATGGTAGCCTGCCTCATCAGTCTCCACACAGGCTTCCCCCTCAGGTTGTTCCTGTGTATACAGTTTCTGTCCTGTATACAAAGACTTTGTGTCTGGTTTTATTTTTTCAATACATTTGTTTCTCCAAAACACTGCACAGGCTCTTAGCAGAAGTCTCCTTGCAATGATGTCCTGCTGCTCCTCTGCTTTCGTCAGGAGAGCAAAGGAAGAGAGCGAAGCTGCTTGTGTTGCCACCACTGTAAAACACTGCTGTTTCACAAGTGAGGTGTGAGATTGCCAAGGGGAGCACCCAAAAGGCTGTTTCCAGAGTTGAGCAGCGGGTGCAGAACTGATGGAATATGCCAGAACCATTGTACTTGAAGTTCTGGAAACCATGAAGGAGGTATTAGAGAAAGAAGGAAAATCCAAGCAACAATCAGAGGATCTTCAACCAAGGGAGGCCCTGCCACTGCTCAGCCTCCCTGTGCCAGTCACACCTGCAAAGGATGCAGGGACAATTGAAAAGGGGAAGCTCAGGTACTCTCCTCACATCCCTCCTGCAAGGCACTGAGCAAGGTGACCGGGGGCAGCAGAAGACCTTCAGCAGGCCCAGGATTGTACCTCCAGAGCCACAGCAAGGTCTTCAGTGCAAGTGTGGGAAACTGCATATATGCAGGGCAGGGAGCACCACAGGTACCCTCACTTCTCAGTGTTTCCAAGGTAGCCCCTGCCCCCAGCACTGGAGCTGATGCGGGAATCAGTGGGCAGGAGTCTCTGCTGAATGGGAAGAGCCACAAAGAGAGGTAAAGTCTGTGTCAGGACTTGCACGGGAGCAGGAGCAATGCCACCTCCAAAAGGATATAACACTGCCCAGGGAGCACGGTGTGGCAATTTGAGCAGGAAAACGGGACAAAAGCAGCGGTTTGAGCGGGCATACGGGACAAACACTGCAGTTTGAGTGGCAAACTGCCATAACACTGCTGTTTGAGCAGGCAAATGGGGCAAACGCTGCAGTTTGGGTGGGCACACAGGCCGTGATGCAGCAAGACATGGCTGAGCTGCAGTAGGCAGTCAAAAGACTGAGGGACATCATGGAGGCTGGGAGGGTGCTGCACTGCTGGCTCCAAGGGCAAACTAGGGGGGGACCACTGGGCAGAGCCCACAGACGTCTGCTCTGGTACACAGAAAGGAGGGAGCACATTAATCCAGGGGGTTGGAAACCTGGAACTGAAATAAACAACAAAAGGAGGAGGAAGAGGACAAATTGTCATGGTTTAAACCCACCTGTAACTCAGAACCACACAGTGGTTGGCTCACTCCCCACTTTCCTCTGCCCCGCTCCCAGAGGGATGGGGAGGAGAATCGAAAGAATGTAACTCCCATGGGCTGAGATAGGAACAGCCCAGTAACTAAGGTATAACACAAACCACTGCTGCTGCCACCAATAGTAATAATGACAAGGGAAATAAAAAGGGAAGAGAATACAACCGCTCACCACCCACCGACCAATACCCAGCAGTGATGTAACCCTTCCGGCTAACTGCCCCCAGTTTATACAGTGGGCACGACGTGCTGTGGTATGGAATACCTCTTGGGTCAGTTTAGGTCAGGTGTCCTGTCTCTGCTTCCTCCCGGCTTCCCCTCCTCCCTGGCAGAGCATGAGGCTCAGAAAGTCCTTGGTTAGAGTAAATGTTACTGCAACAACTGAAAACATCGGTGTTGTCAGCGCTGTTCCCAGGCTGAAAGTCAAAACCACAGCACTGCAGCAGCTACCAAGAAGGAGAAAAATGAGTGCTGCTGCTGAACCCAGGGCACAGATAAAAGCAAGGGGCTTCTTCCAAAGCCTGACATTCCCACCTGAAACTGTTTCACAGCTCTGCAAGGGTGCTAAAGGGCCCTACCTGCCACAACAGAACAGCAGCCAATTGCCCCACCAATAGAGAGAGCTGCCAGTGCTTCCAAGAAAAAAGGTGGGTGAGAGTAGTGGATGACAGCTTTGAAAGGTACAGAGGCCCCCATCTGTCAGCCTGACCCACTCAAGGGAGCTGTGGTGCCTGCCCTGAGTTGGATCAGAGATTTTGCCAAGAGGCTGCCTGGTTTAGTAAGTCCCACTGCCTACTACCTGCTTCTGGTGGTCCATATGGGTTCTGGTAATCGCAGAATCAACTAGGTTGAAAAAGACCTTTAAGATCATCAAGTCCAGCTATATTCCCAGGATTCCCAGTAGTGATAAAGCCAGCAGTAGTCTGGGGAGTGTGACCCATGGAAGGGGACACTGATGGGGACATGCTGTGGGCCAGAGGTGCTTTGTGGCAGCAGCGATGGTACCTCTGATGTCTACAGCCTGTGGCCTGTCGAGGAGTACTGCCCGAGCAGAAGGAACGGGGCAGCCGAAGGGCAAGTGGGGGGAAAGGCTGAGAGGAACCATCCTGAGCCTATGCAGAATGTCAGTGCTGCCTTCTACCTCCTGGGAGAGTCCAAGGGTGACTTGGTCCCCCCAGGCTCTTGTGTAGATGTCAGACATGCTGGCTCTCTGCTTTGTCCCTTGCCAAAAGGCAAAAGGCTTCTGTGTGCTCGAACAAAGGTTCCTGGAACTCCTGGAATCTCAGGAGTTCATTTATGACCTGGATTTGGGCATCGCCTTAATTCCCACATGCTGATGGTAAAGCTTCTCCCCGTTTTGATTGAGTTTCTCTACAAATGCAGCTCTTCAGTGCCTGCATGGGAAACTCTGCATATACTCGGGCCAGGGAGCACTGGAGGCACACTCGCAGTTTCCAAAGCAGTCCCTGTCTACAGTTGGTCCAAAGCCTCCCATCAGAGCACGACCACTACTTGTTCTTGTGCTGTTTCATGCTGTTCACATGCACATGAATGGGTGTCCCAAATGCATGGCCAGATGGGCTTCAGGCAGTCCCTGGCACGGCCGGGCAGTGACCTGGCAACACATCAGTGCAACAATGGGCAGCTGCTTTACCTAGCAGCATCTGTGGTGGCTGCCACTGGGTGCCTGTGGAGTGAGATGTGCCAGCGCAGAGTTACAGCCCCAGGACAACACTTGGAATAGCCATGGAACACCCTCCTGCTGCTGGCCATGGAGGCACAGACATGCAGCCGAGTGCAGAGGAAAAGCAGGCAGAGAGGAGTAACACGCTGATGGTGAGAACTTGGCTCAGCAGCACGGAGCCTGTGAGCCTGCTCTAAGGCTTTCTGATGTGCCCGGGGAGCTGCGAGGGGTCCAAGAGTGGTTGGGAAGGGTTTTCAGGGATTCTTGCCTCCCTGGCTTGTGGCTAAGCAGGCAGGAGGTGTTGAGGAAGAGATGGGACCTCTGCGGAAGCAGAGAGCAGCTTTTGATTTTGCTGCTCTTGGTACTCCCCTTGGTTGGAGTCTTCTGAGAGCCTTTTTGGCAACTGCCATCTGGGTGGGACATTTATGGAGGTAATGTCTGATTCCTCCCTCTTTTCAGCTCAGGAGCAGGAGGCTGTTACTGGCAGAAGAACGTACTCAGCTGCTGGATCTCCCACTCGGGGTCAAGATCCCTGTGTACCCCTGCACCAAGCCTGTCTTCTGCAGGGCATTTCTAGGGGGAAAGGTAAAGGAAGTGGGGAGGGTTTGGAAATCTCTCCTTTTTTATGGGGTTCCCATCATTCAAAGAAGTCCTTGTGGCCACCTGCTCTACAGTGGCACTGTAGCCCTTCAGTCGGACAGTGCTGGGGGGTAGAGAGGAGCTCCTGGCTCCCTGGTGTGGAGCCGTTGGTACTTCTTTGCCGCTCTCTCCTCCCTCCTTCATGATCTGTAAAACCTCTCTTGCAGCTTTTCCAGTCTTCAGGTTTTTTCAACCTGAAAGATCCCTACTGCCGCCTGCTGAGCATGGAATACAACAGCCTCCATGACCCCCATCTGCGGGCCTACCACCATCGAAAGGATCACCTGCAGATGCTGAAGAGAGAGGGTTCCATCACCTATGATGGCAAAGTAGGTTTGGATGTTGGCTGATAAAAACAGCCCCTACCAAGCGGCGTTTCCAGAGCACTGGCTGCAGCTGCTGCTTGCTGGTGGAGGGCACAGGGCTGTGGGGCTCATGTCCCTGGGAGCACAAGTAGCTGGCTTGACAATTACGGGGGGATTTCTGCCCTCATCTTTCCGTAGGTGGTTTGCACTTTGAAGCAGTTCAATGAGTACAGGCAGCATCTGGTCAGGCTCAAGGTAGATGCACTGAACATGTTCAGGAGAGAAGAGGTAGGCAAAGCACAGTGTTTATGGACACGGGTCAGTGGTACGGTGACAAGGGCATGTGGCATCCTTGGGAGGTGGCCAGTGCAGGAGAGGGGAGGGCTGTACTGCTACCTGAGCTGGTGCAGGGCTGGGCATGGGCAGGAAGGGTCCATGCGAACATGCAAGGTCCCGAGGGAAGTATTCCTCTTCTGTCCCGGTTGCGTGACTGAAGCAGAGCACTGTCCTGGGCCCATGGGGTGCCTCAGCATGCAGAGGCATGAACACTTGTCCAGCAACAGTAAGTCACAACGTGTGTCACCTTTCAGCACAAGCTTTGGCAAGAAGTGGATAAATTAGAGGGTGCCACTGAACTGCCAGATGAATTGCACGTTTCTCAGCTGCGAGAGTGGCTGGTGCATGAGCAAAGAAAGAGGTTGCCAAGTGGAGAGAGAAAGAGGAGAGAGAGGTAAGAAAAGTCCAAGTAACGCTCACTCTTGAAGGGGGCCCGTGGTCCCCAGGAGAAAGTGAATCTCACTCACGGAAGGCTGTAAACACATTGGTGCAATCTGTGTTTGGGCCCTTGGGCAGGCAGCTGGGATTTGTTGTGGGTACTGCCACAGAAAAGCAACCAGGAGCAGGATGATGGGAATGGCAGAGCAGGAAAGGGCATGGGCAAGATAGAGCAGCTCCTTCTCAGCTGCTTTCCTGTCTCTTGACAGGATTCTCGCTGTCATCGAGGAACGGATCGGTAGACTGGAGGCACTGGACAGAGTGCAATGCTTCCTCCAGCAGGTCAACTGCAAAATGCGTCTGGGAAAGAGGAGAGACAGAGTCAGCACACTACAGCATGTGGTGAGTAGGAACTGTTGGATGCTGGGGACCACCTCTGCTGTGCGGCAGCGCTTTGGTACCCGGATCTCAGGAGAGGGTGCTTGTGAGCACTGCTGGGTGCTGAGGAGGTTGTGCTGGTGTGCGACGTGTCCTTGTTAGAGGGTTGCAGTCAGAGACAAGAAGCGAGGGCTGCATGGGGTAGCATCTATGCCAGGGTGAAGGGTTTAGCTCCTTCTGCCATAGCAGCCAGGCTGTCAAACTGCAGAATGGCAAATGATGGCAGAGGACAATTACAGACCGCTGCTGTTCCTGACTTGCAGCTTCTTCCCAGATTTGCACGAGGCTGGCAGCCCATGGTAGGCTTTCAGGCTGCCTCCTGTCCAAAGGATCCCGGAATCAACCAGGTTAGAAAAGACCTTTCAAGATCATCAAGTCCAACCGTTCCCCAGCACTGTCCAGTTCACCACGAGCCCATATCACTGAGGGTCTCATCTGCACTGTTAGTGAACACTTCCAGTGACAATGACTCCACCACTGCCCTGGGCGGCCTGTTCCAAAGCCTGACTCTTGATGGAGAAATTGTTCTTAATATCCAGTCTAAACCTCCTCTGGTGCAGCTTGAGGCCATTTCCTCTTGTCCTCTCACTTGTTACTTGGGAGAAGGGGCTGACCCCACCTCACTACAACCTCCTCTCATGCAGCTGTAGGGAGCGATGAGATCCCCCCTGAGCCTTCTCCAGACTGAACCCCCCTGTCCCTCAGCTGCTCCCCACCACACTGTGCTCCAGGCCCTGCACCAGCACCATTGCCCTTCTCTGCACCCACTCCAGCACCTCAATGTCTCTCATAGAACTGAACACAGGATTACAGGTGTAGCCTTACCAGTGCCAATGTATTTCCTTGAGCTGCCAGATAATAACCAGGTGACACAAGAAAAAGGATTGTTCCCGTTTCTGCTCTGAAAACAACCATTCTTGGCATTTGGCCTCAAGAAGGGGTAAGTGAGCTGCTCTGATTTGGGGCAGCACTCTCAGCTGAGAGTGGCTGAGACCTGGGGCAGAAGAGACTGGGGCACAGAGCCTGCTTCAGTACCTTCCACTGTTTCCCACCTCTATTCAACTCTGCCCAGTGCATCCCACTTCTGGAGCCAGTGAGCCCACAGGAAGTACTGGCCCCTGTGGGTAGCCACTGTGCCCAGGGGCCTGTCCTCCAGCCACAGGCAGCAGTACCCAGGCAGCCTCTAGTTTGCAGTTCGGGGTCCATGGCACATAGTTCACCGTGCTGAGGTCCAGTGAGGCTACAGTGCCCTTTGCTCTAAGAGAAATGGCAGTGCTTGATTCTGAGGAGTGCTCACAACACTTGCCTTCTGGCCACGGGAGACCAGAAAGCTCTGTGTGCTGGGTGGCCTATGGAGAAACCAGAGCTTTTCAAGCTTGATTGCTGTGACTTTGGGCAGGGGTCTTGCGAGGAGGAAGAGGAAAGCAAACTAAGGCAAAGGAACACAGTCACTCATGATCTGCTCCTCATTTTAGCCTTCTGAGTGTGCCAAAGAAGAAGCGCCTGAGAACATATCCCAGCTGCAGGTTTTATTGACTGAAGAAGAGAAGGAGCTTCAAGAGCTGGCTAAGGAAAAGGTCAAGATAGTGACGGCGCAGGACCAGTCCGACCATGCCCCAGGGAAGGCTCCCCATGGGGTCAAAGGAGGGCTGTTTGCCAGGACCACTGAAGCAGAGCTTTTGCAGATTAATGTGGATCTCCAGGACAAAACTAGACTGGTGGCTCGGGAGATTGTGACAGCAGTGTTGGAGACCTTGTTGGAGCATTTGGCATCCAGTGGCCCAGGTGCCAGAAGAGCCTCCACAGTGAGCAAATCTGGAGAAGAACCAGCAGCTTCCACCAGAGCATCTTTGCAGACTTGTATTGATGAAACGACCTTAGAGGCTGTTGAAAGTGTTAGCTGCATCTTGTCATCCTTTGTAGGATGCTGTCCATTTTCTAAGTTCCTGAATCGTCAGGATGTGTCAAGGCCAGGATCACCCAGACCATTGGAACACCAGATCCCAGGAGCAAGCAAGGCAACGTCCACGCAAGGCCCTGCTGCTATCTCCAGAGCTGAGCAGCAGAATGCAGAGATTGAGTATGTCAGAGCCGTTGTCCTTGAAGTTCTGGAAACTGTGAAGGAGAAGTTAAAGAAAAAAAGTAAGCACGTGCCAAAGCCCCCTGTGCAGGCAGAACCCCACAGAGGCTGTAGGAGCCCCTGCAGCCCCACTCATTCAAGAGGGAAGTAGCTGGGAAGCCAAAGAGATGTGTGGCTCCAGGGCCACAATGGCCCTGGGTAGCTCCAAGAATAAACAGTTTATTCCCAAGGGCTTGCATGTGCCTATTTATTCACACCAGGCAGGTCGCCTGCTGCTGTCTGTAGAAAAGGCAGTGGGACTTGACACTGCTGACAGCTGAGCCACTGGACTCTTGACTTAAATGCAAATAATATGCAGCATGAAACAGGGTGACCATTAGGAAAAACAGCATAGCATAATCCCAAAGCCACTTCTCCCTTCTTTCCTCTCCCTGCCCACCATTTAATACCAAGTTGAATGGTGCAGTTGACACGAGGGATAGGATAGCATCCAGAGGGACTTGGACAAGCTCAAGAAGTAGGTCCATTCAACCTCATCAGGTTCGACAAGGCCAAGTGCAAGGTCCTGCACATGAATTGGAGCAAACCCAGTATCAATACAGGCTGGGGAACGAAGGGATTGAGGATTCCCTGGAGTAGAAGGACTTGGCTTACTGGTGGATGAGAGATGGGACATGAGCTAGCAATGTGTGCTTGCATCCCAAGAGGCCAATTGTATCTTGGGCTGCATCCAGAGGAGTGTGGCCAGCAGCAGGTTGAGGGAGGTGATTCTGTTCCTATGCTCTGGTGAGACCCCATCTGGAGTCTGTGTCCAGTCCTCAGTGCAGGAAGACGTGGACCAGTTGAAGAGGGTCCATGGAAGGGCTCATCTGGATCAGAGGGCTGGAGCACCTCTTGTGAGGAATGGCTGAGACAGCTGGGCTTGTCGTGCCTTCAGAAGACTCTGGGGAGACCCTATCGCAGCCTTTCAGTACTTGAAAGGGGCCTATAAGAAAGATGGGAAGAGACTTTCTGGCAGGGCCTGTGTGATAGGATGAGGGGTGGTGGTTTTAAACTAGAGGAGAGAAGATTCAGGCACCTGACTCCATCAGCTCCTAAAATAACAGCCCACTACTTGACATGTGTTTTGCTTTGCTAAGGTGAAATTTGAGGTCTGGCTGTGTGTGCTGGCACGGCACCACATAGCACTGCCTGGCACGCAGCCTGTGGCACAGCACACACGGCATGTCATGGCACAGCATGAAACTGCGTGGCAGGATGATACATGGCATGTATATGGCGTGATATGAGATGTGATGGCATGGAATGGGGCAGAATGGGATGCTACAGCATGGCATGGGGCAGAATGGAATGGCAAGTGTGGGATGGTGTGGGATGAGATGGCATGGGATGGGATGGCGTGGGATGGCGTGAGATGGGAAGGTGTGGGATGGGATGGGATGGTGTGGGGTGGGTTGGTGTGGGATGGGATGGGATGGGATGGGATGGGGTGGGGTGGGGTGGGTTGGTGTGGCACTGGAGGAGATGGGACAG
>JAOEHY010034832.1:16294-75087 GCA_025447955.1 Psilopsiagon aurifrons | reverse complement strand
GCAAGTTTGCTGATGACACCAAGCTGGGTGGTTCAGTTGATACGCTGGAGAGAAGGAATGCCATCCAGAGGGACCTTAACATACTTTTGATGTTGGCTGATGCCAACCTGATGAAGTTCAACCATGCCAAGTGCAAGGTCCTAAACCTGGGTTGGAGCAATCCCAGGCACAGCTACAGGTTGGGTGGAGAAGAGATTGAGAGCAGCCCTGCGGAGAAGGACTTGGGGGTGTTGGTTGATGAGAAAATGAACATGAGCCGCAGTGTGCGCTCGCAACCCAGAAAGCCAACCGTATCCTGGGCTGCATCAAAAGGAGCGTGACCAGCAGGTCGAGAAAGGTGAAACTGCCCCTCGACTCTGCTCTTGTGAGACCTCACTTGAAGTATTGTGTGCAGTTCTGGTGTCCTCAACAGAAAAAGGACATGAAACTGTTGGAACAAGTCCAGAGGAGGGCTACGAGGATGATCGTGGGACTGGAGCACCTTCCGTATGAAGATAGGCTGAGAAAGTTGGGGTTGTTCATCCTGGAGAAGAGAAGACTGCATGGAGACCTCATAGCAGCCTTCCAATATCTGAAGGGGGCCTATAGGGATGCTGGGGAGGGACTCTTCATTAAGGTCTGTAGTGATAGGACAAGGAGTAATGGGATTAAACTTAAACAGGAGAAGTTTAGATTGGATATGAGGGAGAAATTCTTTCATGTAAGGGTGGTGAGGCACTGGAATGGGTTGACCAGGGAAGTTGTGAATGCTCCATCCCTGGTGGCGTTCAAGGCCAGGTTGGACATAGCCTTGGGTGATATGTTTTAGTAGGAAGTGTCCCTGCCCATGGCAGGGGGATTTTAACTAGATGATCTTAAGGTCCTTTCCAACCCTAACTATTCTATGATTCTATGTTATTTCACCAGCCAGTCCTGAAAAACTTGAAGCTGCCCACTTAGGGCCAAATTCTCTCAGTAAGCAGTACATTAGTCATCATAACTGGTAATCCGTCCTTGCAGCCATGGTGTCAAAGGACATCAGCTGAAATTTCCAGGAAACTAACATATTTTTTTTCAGTCAATGTTTCCATGTTTAACTAAATTTGTCTCCTCCCTTAATGTTACTGGTGAGAAACTACAGGCAAGGCATGAGGCAGGGTATTCTAATCAACAGTAGAAGTCCTACTATTAGGGCTGCTGGAATCAGTCCATTGATTCCCTCCCTGCAGAGTGCCAAGTGAGAAGCTGAAGTTCATTAAGTGTAACTTTGACTAGCTTGGCTGGAAACTACAGTGCTGGGTTTATTACATAATGTGTTTCTCTGATCTATATTTTACTTATCATAGATTATGAATTAATAGAGGCATGCTTTTAGGTAAAGAGATGGAAGGTAAATGTCAGCAGATGATAATATTCTCTGTATCAACATAACTTCTTATGTTGATTCTGCAGAATTATCCCTTGAGGCTAAATCTGGCAGGCTATGATTTATGAAACAGTTTAAGGTGTATATTTGATAACCAACTATTCTAATTAGCTCAGTCATTATCAGTCTTCTTGATAATTTTGGTTTCATTCCCATATCTATTGATATCTTATGAGAAAGCTGTGTTATTTTCAAGGGAAAGTGTGTTATATTTCAGTTTAACTGGCATTCAATAGCTGTCACTGGATCATCATACAGAAGCAGAAAGTTCTCAGCTTCAGAAAAAGCAAGAACTGACTTTGGCCTTTCCTTTTGATTTCTCTTTCCCTTTCTTTTCCTTTTTTCTTTTTTTTTTTTCCCTCTGGACAGCCCCAAGTTATCAGGATATCAAAACCTGGCTCATATAAGAAGCTTTCTGGCCGTCTGACTATTTATCATGGTACTCAATCTTGAGGATGCTAGTAGGACAGGCTTGAATTCAAGTTAGTAAAGTTTCCTAAACCTGACAATTTTATTCTAGTTCCTGGTAAAAAAAAAAAAAAAAAAAAAAAAAAAAGAAGAACTATTTTTTAAATATAATTTATTATTACTGTTAGGCTTCTTTGTGTCTTCACTGCTTTTAAAAAAAGAATCTGTATCTTTTCATATCTTTCATTTTTGTATTAACAATTTATTCTTGCAACAGATGTAAACCATTTGATGTTGCTAAGCTCACACAGAGCTATTGTTATTGCTATCAGTATTAGTAATGGGATCATTATCATTCTCATCACTAAAAGCTAGCTCATTATCTGATAAGTCAAAATTTCCTCCCAAAGATTTTGAGGTATTTGATTTTCCTCATTTGTATTCTCAGAAGTCATTTCTTCCTCACTTGCTGGAGATGAAAATACAACTTCCATAAGGAAGCTGCCATTCTACTCATTATGCAGCTTTGATTATTAATTTTCTTTTCTCTTTTGCAGCACAAGAATGATTGCATTTTTTAACTGGTTTGTGGCTCACAAGTGATTTGATTTGAAAAAAAGATACTAGGGGTTAGGTAAGTTGTGATTATGTGGGCTTGAAACAATTCCTGACACAGCTACTGAAATCCATCCATTGGCACTGATAAGACTGACCATTGAATCACAGCATCAGCTGGTGAGCGAGTTCCTGGGGAATATACTTTGGGAAGAACTTAGGATAATAATAGTGACAAGATGGCTTCTTTAGGGCAAAAGATGAAAGAATTTTGCCCTTATTTTTCACCCATTTCTTACGTATATTGACTCATGCACAATCTAGTCCAAATTCCTATTAGCCTAGTGAGCTGCATGAGCTCAGACAAGCTTTTCAGTGTTTGCTTTCACTTTGCAAATAGGTGGCTATTTCTTCATCTTTTAAGTCCCAAATCTGTAGCTGCATATGTTATTTTTTTTCCACCTCTATAGACAGCAACTCTGTGGCTGCTCTTAATCATCACTAGTCAACTGTTCTAGCAAACAATATTGACTGTCTTCATATCTATATGCAAGATGCACCTACAGTTTGTCCAGCTTTTTTACATAAGGTTTTTTTTTGTCCCTCTCTGACTTCTTGACACTGTACAAAGGGTGAGATTTTCTTTTCAGAAATGCTTCTTTGATATGGGAATAATTTTCTGATCTTTCAAGCATGTGGTTCTCCTCTTATGAAATGCAATTTTATATGTAATTGGGCTCAGGAATAGACTTCTCAAATGAGAAGTGCCAGCACATTTAGTATGCAGGATACTTGGGAGCAAAATGTAATCAGTCTGGGGCAGAGGGGGAGTTTTGCTTCTGTGACTCTGCTTTTGTTCTGCTTTTGTCTCACAAAGAAATATTTCTGATTATGTGGTACAGAAAACTACCTGATGTGTGAGCTGTAAATGGACTTTTAAAATTCAGTAAACTTTACTTAATGGCATTCATGCATTTGTAATATCAAGGAGTCACATTACTAAAAAGTAGTTTCAGTAATGTTCTTCTAATATTACCGCACCGCTATTTGTTGCCAAATGGAAAGAAAGCTAATTACTGAACTTGGTCAGCTGATACTGCTTTACCCATCTTCCCTCATATGACATGAGATCATGCATACATGCTACTAAATCACATTTTAAATCTGAGATATCTACCCCTTTAGAAAACAAAGCACTTATATTTGTTTAGACAGCGACATTCACAGACGGATAAATAATTTAGATATTTGATTTCCATTTAATTCTCAGACTCTAAATTATCAATTTTAAAACAAATTATGCTTAGAGAAAGTCCTTTGCATGCACCATCCTGGCATCAGCCAACTAGCCAAGCCACAGCATTAGACAGATCTATATACATAACTCAGCATTTTTTTCCAGTATGCTGAGCAAAGACTAGTTAATATTTAAGTCAGACAGACTTTTTAGAGAAATACAAATTGAAGCCATGTTTTCAAGCTTTAAACCATACTTTTTGCAGAAAATAACACAAATATTTTAAGGATCTGGAATATTTTCTCAGATCTTATAGGTCGTTTCACAATTTGGGAAAAATGTGCTTTAATTTAAAATGTCACACAAGTATTTTGTCTACATCACAAATGTCAGTACTAAAAAATAAACTTGTTAAAAATCAATTTAATCTATAGGAACAAAATTAATTCATTTCAAGGCCATTGGCGTCACAGTCGGAGCAAAAATGTGGAAACCAAGGAGTGATAATTTTTAAAGATAAATGACAAACATGTTTCAGTAACACTACATTGATTGCACAGAACCTGTAAACAACAGTTGTTTTTTTAATGTGAATTCATATTTTCTTTGCATTTTGCTATAAATTGCAGAATATCCAAGATTAAAAAAGCAAAAATTAAACATGGTGCAAACTATGTCAATTTCACTTCGAATTTATACCTGATATAAGATGCAAGAGAGCTTGAATTCAGAATGCTATGTATCTCAGCTCATTTCAGAAAGGGCTTTAATAGATTACAGATTTTTCATAACACCCCCCCCCCCCATATTTCATATTTCTCTGTTTTTCATTTTCTATTTTGTATTTTCCCTATTTTTCTACAGAGTATACTAAGCTGGCTAAATTACGTAAGTAGCATGAAAACTATGAGAAATGGGAAGAAATGAATACAAACCAGACAGTTATTTTCTTGCATTCTTTCCCTCATCTTACTATTCTAGCTGGTCTGTTACAGGGTAAAGGAAATGGATGCTAATTACAAAAAACAAACAACAAAACACAGGAAAAAAAAAAAAAAAACAACTGATAAACCTGTTACAACTTGTATTTACACAATTTAATGCCTTTTATGGGGAAAAAACATACTGAGGACTTGAAACCTTTACATGCACTCTATACATATTTGTCATGGGAAGCAACTACCATTATAAAATCAACACTGACTTGGCAATGCATAATGCATCTGAAAGCGTACTACACCACATCCATGTTTAACTGTACATTTCAGCAGAAATTTAATTTATTCTGAAGTTTTCCCAAAAGACCTACAGAAAGGAGACCAGTACAGCAACACTTGCAGAAGCTGAATGCTGGTGAGTTCTCCAGGATTTTTTAGGCACCTGCTTCCCAGCATTGGTTGTTTTGCCTGAGAGCTAATAGGCTTAACAGAGAATGCAGCTTCTTGTAGACCACAAGCCAGTTCTGCACTGGAACTTGGTAATTACTAACTGATCCTGAGTCCGCTAGTATTTTATTTCCTAGTGACATTCATTTCACACCGCAATTCTTGTGAGGTCAGCAAATATTTAATGTGACAAAGCAATTTCTATACGAAATTAAGCACAGAGTAAGAAGTGATACAATTCTAACTTACCCAGAATTATGGGGGATTTACTAAACCAATTGATTTTCCCTTTTATCTGAGCTAGACCAAAACACATTGCCAGTGTTTCTGCTTACATTGTGTTCATGGAATGCAAAAAGTTCTTACCTGCATACACTCACAGCATGGATTAAGAGATACAAAAGTGCCTTATTTGTTGTGGACTGGATGCCCTACCTGTGATAGAAGATTTCTTGAACATACTGACTTTAAAGACCTTTAAGACTGATACCTTTCCTATAAAAACCATCTTTTTCTTAAATCTCTTCAATAAAGAAACAATAATAAAAACAAACATTCATTCTTTTCCCCCTAACAGAGGCAATATGGCTCTAGCAGACTACATTTACAAGGATTTTAGTTGTCTGTTATTCTTTTTGCTGGTGCAACATGAAAGATTTTTGAGTTAGGTATTTGAGTTAGATATTGTACAGAACAATTCTTAAAAGAAAAGATGGAGCTTTTGTTAGTTTTATTGAACTTACCACAGGGAACAATAAGATAAAAACTGTGAAGTAGACACAGAAAACTTAGCTCTCTTTTTTTTTTGTATAACTGTATCATGGATATGAGTCTATTAACTTTCTGAAGAAATGTTGAAAAATATCATACCTTTATGAAGAAAGATCATAAATTATATAGAAAAATGTTTCCTGAGTATTTGTGCTGAATGAGATGATCTCACACAGATTTTTGGGCTAAGTGCATGTCAAAATGCATAGTCAGCTAGAAAGAGAATTTAAACCCAAACATCTATCATGCAAAACAGTAAATAAATTGTAAGAGTTAATATCTTTACCTTCGGGACAGAGGTACAGAAATACAACCATGGCAAGCATGGCTGAGGAACCTCAGCCCAGCAAAAATGTAATAGTTTGTCCATGGGAGAACTGTAGCAACAAAAACTGTGAGTATTCCCACATTTGAATAAAATCATAAGTAGTATGTGAGCACTGTTTGCTTTGTCACTGTTTGCTCGTTCATCACAACACTGTGAAGTTACATGCCACCTTGCCCAGTAGTGCCATTGACAACCTGTAGTTCTCCCAGCTTGACTCCCACATAAAACGAGTACTGGGGGTGGCACTCATCCCAGCCTCCCCCTGTTGGTTGCTCTGCCTCTGACGACAGAATGCAGTAGTAGGCAACTTCCTGCTGATTTAAAAAGTTTGTTGGTTGCAGAGGCCACCATGTGGCATGCAGAAAAGCATTGTTTTCCAGTGAATACAACAGTGAACTAGAGATCATGGAGGTTTTGTCTGAGTTCTCACAAATTGCTCTGGGCATTACATTTATGCTTAATTTCCCACATACATATAATGGAACTATAACACTTACTGCAACCAACCTGAAAGCCAGAACAGATCTTTACAGCTTCCAGCTGCTCCAGACATTGTCCCTCTTCCTGTTTTTTACTGACATAATGCTGCACAAGTTTCAGACTTTGAAGTATCATTTATAGATTAAACCACTTTTAGTTTTTAAATGGCTTCTCTGTCCTTCATTTAGAGGGAAACAAATCATGTAACATTGGACACGTGCTAGAATTACCAGGAGATAAACGGTCTTTGATTTTCAAACGAGTATTAATGGGTCAATATTCTCCTTTCTTGCCATATACAGATCTCTCATTAATTATAATGTCACTATAGCTGCAGAATGAATTTGACCTTATCCACCATACTTTAGTATTAATAGTTCTTGTTCTTAACAGCAACTGAGAAATACACCCACACATGTGGAATGATATATTCCTATAATTCAAAAAATGCCATATAGAAAAGGGTGTTAACAACAATTAATTATTTTTTTTTTTTTTTTTTTTTTTTTTTTTTTAACACTGTATATATGTGCTTAATGCTGGGATTATATAAATTCAATACTGATCTGTAAAACCAATTTTCTCTGTGTGTCTTAATGTGGTAGAAAAGGCTTAAATAGGAATCACTATCAATCTCTGGACTATGTTTTTTAGCACAGCAATTTCTTCAATTTAGCATCTTTTTTTTTATAAAAATAAATAGCTGAGTGAGTCCAAATGAGAAAATGTATCAAGTTAAAGGTTAGCGTAGGGGTAATTCTTCAGGAAGTATGTCTTCAACTCTAAGCAAACAAGGCTTTGGTTTAAAATTCCAGTCCTGAAAAATACCACAAATTAACTAAGCAAGAGATAGAGACTTTATACAATCTTTATACCAGGAAGAAAAATTGAGCAACAGGGATATTCTATAATAGATAACATGGGAATGACTGGAATGCAGAAACACATTTGCTAAGGTAATATAGCACTGGTCCATCATGAAATTCCCAGGCATTGACAAGAAGAATATCACAAGGAAAGGCTTTATGCTGGAGAAATTAATCATGAGATAATAGTGAAGCTTAACTGGACAATATTACAGAAATGTTTTATTCAGCCCAAACCAGTGAATTCTTATCAGGAATTTCATTCAAGCTATTAAACAATATCAGGGTAACACTTCATTTGAATGGGCGAGAAATAGAAAAGCAATAATGGAAGGTGTCATTAGAATAATGTCAAGCCATAATGTCCTTGAAACCAATTAGGAATCTTCTGCAGGAATTTAAATGACACCATAATAGAAATCTGTGCATAAGCAGTTACAAAGAAATGCAGATAAACAAACAGGCTAGCTTTGAACAAATTATTTGTCTCTCTTGCTTAAAACAGGGCAAACTTCAGGATAAGTTTAAGATTGATACAGTGACAATTATTCAGAATGAGATACAGTATTCAAATTTAAATTTCACATGAAGTCCTTTCTCTTCAAGGGTGAATCCTTCTGGGTAATTTCTGCTGTGGCAAAATCAGTTCCCCTCCCAACCCACGTTCTTAAGGAATTGCTAAGTGATCATGTTAGCACTGGGAGCCATTGCCTTCCTCTTCCTTTAGGGTCATTATATGTATAGGTAATCACTACCGGCAGGGCAAAAGAATTTAAATGGAACAAAACTGCAGTAGTTTTAACATGGAAGAAAAATACACATTCTCAGCTCAGTTCTGGTTCATTTCCCAGTTTCTCTCTTGGATAAACTGGGCCTAAACCCCTCTTTGCTCAGCCCTAAGGAACTGGATAGGGTCCCTATCTATGTCTTCCTCTCCCTTTGAACAGCAACTCAAATCAATACACCGCATTTTGCACAGTTCATCCAAATCAATTTTGGTCATTGCTGCCTCAGATGGAAGCATTATCTAGAGTGAATTACCACACTGCAGATCACATCAGTCTTTTGTAACCATGAAGAGGCTAAAACTAGCCACATCATAGGAACTTAAATTCTCTCTAATATATCTACAACCCCTCCCCCTCTTAATGTAAATATTTTTATATGATCAAAGAAAGACAATGGGTATTTTGCTAGGTTTGGATATGTCATGATGTATCATACAACACGTGATAAATGTGTTTTGTGTGATTCTTTACTCAAGTGCTGATGCTGCAAGCACACAAAAGAAATGGGTTTAGTAAGAGAGGATTTTGAATTTTTGCTTTTGCTGTCATGCTCTATTTTCTTTTTTTTTTTTTTTTTGTGGAAGTACTTCTTAGGTTGAATTTAGCTTTAAGCTAATTACATTGATTAAAATGTTTATTCGCATTAAAAAAATACAGCTATTGTTCCTTGTGAGAACTGTGATACAAGAAAAGATCTTACATGCCTTGAGCTAATACATTTGCTTCATGCTACTACCTAAAGCACAATCACAGAGCAAAGAAATGAGACATTTTAAAGGCTACTGAACAGTGGAGATGTGAAATCAGCACTAGGTTATTTTGCTCAGGTGTTTTTTTAGGGGAAATGCACTGCTCAAAGACTCTCCAGCTCACACACAAAATTGTAACATTTGGTGAGCTACTCCATAATACAACAGTCTGAAATATAAAAAGCCAAAAAGTAACACCGTCCTCCAAGTCCCTCTACAAACAAACCCCATTAGCTATCTTAAAGTCTGTTTAGTTTCTAATGTATTATTATCTTTTCTTATATCTATTTACAGCTATTTTCACAAGTATGCATTTCCATCTCTGTTTCTTAAACACAAACAGAAAAGTTCCAAAGGGTTCAATGTATTGGCATCCACTTTTTTTACCAGTTTCAGTTGTTGATAAAGGTTTTCAAGTACTCTGAGAAATGCAAATAAGTTGTGATTTCTACCAAATGGAATCAAGTTTAGACACATTGCTTTAGTTTGCTTAATTTAAGTATAAATGTGGAGATGCTTATTTGAATATGTCCTCCAGATACTTAAGCACATGGACATGTTTAAATTAGTTTGAAGGATCTGCCTTACCTTAAGTGTGGTATTATTTCCTTTTAAAACAATTATTCCACAACAAATGTTTCCAGTGCTGAAACAAAACATGCAGAAGATTTTGTCCTCTTCTATAAGCAAAGGTTTGGCAAATGTCAGAGCACTAGGACCATGGGAAATGACATGCTATTGAACCTGGTGTTTTTTAACAAAACAGTGATCTGTTCTAAAGATGCTCTGAAGGAGACTCCAGGAGGGAGCAGGTTCATTGAAATAAAATTCTGGTAGTAATGCAGGCAAACACGTTAACAGTAAATTAAGGAGGCTGTTAAGTTCATCCTCCCTGAAGGCTCAGACGAGTCTGAAATTTGATATCATGCTTCCAGATGTATAATGGTATGACTGGGTACAGTCTGACCTGTCATTTTTGATTCAATAAAATATTCAGGCACATTATTTTCAACTTTAAACGTGCAAGTCCCCTCTTTCAGAGTCAAATTCTTCCCTGATGGCACAAACTCCAGAGTGATTCCAGTAACTTGTAGAAGCTTTTCCCATTTACTCCATAGTCAGTGGAGTGAATGTGGGTTTAAACTAGTGTAATTGGGAGTAAAAGTTGGCTTTTTAAGTCTACTTCTATTTTTAAAATCTTCTCTGTCAAGTTTCATGAGGTCAGATGCAAAGATGAATCTGTTGTTTAAGCTTATTCCTCCTGCAGGCAAAAAGCTTAATCATTTTTCCCTACTGACCTTGTCTTGTCTAAAGATGAGTCAATGAATCAAGTTATGACTGATATATCATGAATAAATGATTTATGCCTGGTCAGATCAAATATGATGTATTACTTAGGTCCTTGAGTATTATTGCATATAAAGATTTATCCAAAGTGTCATACAATTGGTCAGGGAGAGAATTCTTAAGTCTTTGTATGTCCTCTTGGCGGGGGGGGAGGGGGCGAAAATAACCTTTCTCTGACCAGAGAAATTTATCTCGGCAAAATCTCTCTCTTTGGCAGAGGTTAAGAAGGACAGTCCAGCAGTTAATTTCTCTGCTGGTATGCAGGTATACCTGCCTTTCTCTGCTAACTCCCTTCACCTATCTATAAAAGAGGAAAATAGGAAACCTCTTTACGTCATTAAGAGTGTTCTGACACTGACCATCTTAGAGACCCTGAGATGCTCATACAACACAGCGATATATTTTTATGCAAGATTTACAAGAGTGATTTTTTATTATAAAATTATTTGCTAGATCTGTATAACTTTCTGTCTTAGCCTTCATCATATGCATCAGTCATTAGTAAGTTCTAACAGTACTGGAATGCAAACACCTTCTCTGACAAACATTTCTCAGAATCATATTGTCGCAGTAACCAATGCCTTCCCTTAGAAAATTTGAGTAAATTAATAACAAACTTGGAAAGTAGTTCCTCATGTGGGCTACATTAGAGATCCCTGAAGTGTACAGGCTGTCACTTGGCCATAACTCTGAATGATCTCCAGAAAGAAAACTGGTGCAGAAAATTCATTAAAATAACTGATTTAATGATTCTCAAAAAGAAAGAAAAAATAAAAAAGAAAAAAAAAAAAAGTTCTATCAGTATCAGCCCTTTCAACTTCCTGCTGCTCCCATCCTTCTCTAAATCTGATGGTTTGTGGTTCCTCTCTCCCAACAACTTAATTCTCCCATTTACAGTTGATGCTGCCAACCTTCTTATACTGTGAAGGATATTCAAACCACCAACCAGACTGCGCTTTACTACGTAATCTGGTCTACGTCTACCTAATGAGTTACCTAACATGGTAGATCATTCATTTTAGTTTATTCTAGATTTATAAAATGATGGGCATCAACACATGTAATCTGAATAAAATTAATGTAGCCCAAAAAAGCTATTTTCTCAGAAATATTAATAGGTGACAGAAAAGTTGCGTAAATAAAACTATTCTGAGAAGAAAGAGATCCTATTATCCTGATAAAGCAGGATTACCAGCACATGCTAAATGAATAGCTGCTTATTGCAAATGGATGGTGAAGGCCTCATAGAAATAACAGCAAACACCATGAAGAGACCAATCAAATATTTTCCACTGTACTGTGACCAGAACTAAGTATCTGCAGTTAGTTTACAAAGCTGCATCAAACTGCATAGCCTTAAGTGAATTCCTTAGATGACCAGCAAAGTAAATGAGACAGAATTCTATCAATCTAAAAACGCAGTTAGGTGGTGCGTAGCTAGTTGAAAAAAATCCCGTGAAGCTACAATAAGTCACTACAAATTTTTCTCTCTGAATGTAATGATGAAGTATCAGTGAAGTATGCCATGGAACATCAAGTTAAATTCTTCATAGATTAATAAAAATGTTACATACCACAAATCTATGTATTGGATTTTCATACTGTAAAAAGAATTATTTTAAAAGCTGGCTTTTTATTTCAACTGCTACTTTCCCTGCTATTTTATAATAGTGAATGATAATGAAGTTGTCTTTTTACATATAGGATAATAAATTGCCTTGTTATGAATACAAGGCTATTACTCACTCATAGGGTCCTGATTATGTTGTGCTAGGGGAGCGTGACAAGTGCTTTATGAATGGCACAGTCCTGAAAGTGAACTCAGTCAATGCTCATTACAGGGTGATCCTCCTAGAATTTGAAAATGTGAACTTCATGTGTGGGGATAAGATCTAATTTTTCATGCTCACTGTATAAGCAACACCTGCACATCAGGGCCTCCCATCCTAGTTCTGCATCTTCATTTTAGATAATTCAGTGATCTTTCACTTTAGGAAATGCAGTGACATATGACATATGTGGAAACTTACTCAGCTAATTTGACCATCTTTCTTATATAGTCCCATGCTCACAAACACCTGCCTGTCACCCAGGCTAGAGACAAATCCATCTTTATGAATTCTTACACTGAACTCTTATTATTCAGAGGAAAAATAGAAATAAATTTAGAAATGTCAACCTGTTTGTGGTAAATGCAGATAGCAATATCTTTTCTCCCTTGTTTCTCTGGATGCCTTATTCCATTTCAGAATATAACAGTTCTTTTTTGATGGGTTTTAGACATTTCAACATCTGACTAGTCATATGGCAGTACACCTTCTCTTACATTACAACATACACATACCCATGTAACTTGGACTTAGATTAATTTTTATCCTTAAGGTTTTCCCCATATGTTCTGCAACAACCTCCAGAGATTTATAGTAACAGAACAATGGCATTTCTCAGCCATTTAGTCTCTTCAATATTGACACAGTATCTACCCATTTTATTTTGCTTCAGATACCAGTTCTTTAACTTTCATTCTAAATTGCATAGCCAACAACATGTGAACACTTCTACTGTTTCACATTTTATATTTCTGTATTTTCAGCTCTTACAGTATGCCTCTGCCCTTTATTTTCCCTTCTTCCTGTAGAAGATTGTGACACACTTCTGATAGGGCACTGCGCTCATCACCTTCCTCTTTAATCACAGCTCAGGGATAAAGGATACTGTAGGAAACTGCATTAAATGATATAAAAGCTTATACTTAAGGGATGACAGGTTGAACTTTGTTTAAGGGAGAGGTCCAATTTTGAGCACAACGCTTGCTATTAAACTAAGAACACATGTTAAAAAGAAATAAAAATTGGAATGGTATTATTTCCATTATGTGTTCTCTTTTGCACAGGAAAACCCTTAACCCAACAGGATAATTAATCTCTGGCACAGCACTGACTTCAGTTCACATATACCAAAGATGAACTGGAGTCATTGGCTAGAAACCTTAATCTTTGCCTTGAAATGAGACAGTCAAGCAATGTCATAGAATTCTTCTGTTTGAGGCTGAGCTAGAAACAGCAGATCAGATCTTCACTTGATGCAAGCAGACAGCCTCAAAAAGAGCAATTTTGGTTTACAATACTTGAGTTACAGCCCAGAGCCTCTGCAGTTGAGGACTACAAGCAGAAAGAGATTGAAATTTATTAGAAATAAGGTCAATGGACTCTTCAAGGTCACTGTTCTAAAACAATGCTTTGGTGCCTTTGTGCATTTGTCTCAACAAAGACTCTAAGACTTTTTACTCTCATATTTAGGCCCAGCTTATCTCATCCAGTCTTAAGATCACCCATTCTACTGCTTGCCTGTCAGAGAGAAAACGATGATCCAATTGTTGTTACTAAGTATCTCAAAATCAATTCAGCTCACAGCACTACTCTCTTTGCCACTTTCATGTTCTCTTCTGATGGAATACAGAAACTCACAAAGCCATGAGTTTCTCTTTCAATGACAAAATTTGCTACAGTTCCTAGTCTTAGAGGTCTCAGCTTTTGACACCTTGCCCCTTCCAAAACTATAGAATCACAGGATGAAGCATACAATAGTTTGGGTTGGAAAAGATCTTAAAGATCATTTTGTTCCAAATCTCCTGTCATGGTCAGGGACACCTTCCACTAGATGACTTTGCTCAAAGCTTCAACACTTCCAGATCAGCCTGGGACTGAACTGCTCCTATTGGTCTGCAGTACATTCAGAACAGATTCAGAGCTGGTTAAACAGTCATCAAGAATTCTTTGGGCAAGAGCAAGCTCTTCACTGTGCTTTCTGATGCCCAGTGCAATGGAATCGTCTCACCAGCACCTGCCTTTCCCAACGCCCTCTCCTGGCACTCTTGGGAACTTCACTGTTGGCCTCAGACAGCTACCACTGACCAGCACCTCTTTCTACTCCTTTATTGCTCATCAGCCTCATATATAAACATTTGACTATGGCAACTGCCATATCTGCACTTCATATAGAAAACAAATGCCTTCAGAATTATATGATCCTTAGACTCCACTCTCATGTATCTCTATGCTACTACTTAATGAAAAATACAGGTTCAAGAAATGCCACAGAAATCTCAAGGTTAAGGACACCAGTGGAGAGGACTGGTTATATTCCCATTCTCTTGGACAAATCGGGTCTCTACCAAGCCTGACTGCTTGGAATGCTTATATGTTAAATATACATTTCCCTCACCCCCCAGTTTTCTCAGCTAGATACTCAGTGAAAGAAGGTAATGGTCCAATCTCCTGAGCAGAGCCACAGAAGATTTTGATACCCAGGCAAAGAACATTTAATTTCCGTGACATTTTCCAGTTATATTGACTTCCAGAGATCTATCAGCAGGCACTGCAAATCAGATACATGTATAAAATTGTTGATATACAGTTGGCTTTTATTTTTATGGCACAAGTTTACATGGCTTAAAGGACATATTCTGAAGAAATAGGTTCTTTTCACAAATTAGTATTTAATATTACAGGAGATAGTCTAGTCAGAGCTGCACTTTCTATGGAACTAATGTATCAGACTAGGTTAATAATTTAGCCATGATTAAAAACACTAACAAGGTATCCCTTTTATTTTTCCTTTTAATATAGTGAACAGAAAATCAGTCTCCAAAAAAAAAACAACCCTACACAAAATGGAAATACACATTCATTTACAATGAAACTCTTTTATTACACCTCTCAAGTGCTTTGTAAGTACAGAAAAGCTTCTGAGTTCTCATATACTATAAGCAAAAGATGTACTTATGTACTTCATGTTTTCATGAAATAACAAATACTGTATAATTTCATGGCCTCTGAAAGATAGGAAAAAGCCTGATCGTGTGGATTTCATATAATCTGAATATCACATATCTATCATCAAGATTTTTGGAACTGTTTCTCCTCAGGTAGCAGTTCAGTAGCTTTTTTTTTTTTTTAAGAGTCTCATCCTGAATACTCTGAGTTTGTTTCTATTTACTTTTCAAATTCTTGATTCTCAAAAACATAGAGGGACAAATTCTTCCTGCCTAGAAGATCAATTATCTGAATATCTGGGCTTTCTATATATTAGCACCTAAAAAAGTAGATAATTCATAATTTACCTGACAATAAATTACCACATCCCAGGTTTTGAGGTTCTGTCTAGTGTGTTGGGTTTTTTTCTCTTCTTTCTTCCTTTCTTTTTTTCTTCTTCCCATTATGTTTTAATGCCCTAGGATCCTGGTTACTGAATCAGCAGCTTGAGAGGCATATGTTACAGCTCACTGGCAGAACCAATTAAAAAAAGAGAGTAAAACCAACAAAAAAGCAAATGAACATAATTCCAAATCATTCAGTGCAACATACATTATACACATCTTCATATTCCAGTTTAATTTCTAGCAACAATGTAACTATGGAAAAAACATTGTCCAATTCACAACCACTTTCAGAAAATGTCTATTACTCAATTCCAGTCCACAGTGCCTTCTGTACAAATACTCTCATGGACTGTAAAAATCATATTCATAGCACAAACAAGTAAAATGTGCTTCTTAATCAAAGTACGTAGAATCTACTTATATTAACAGCCAATATTACCTTTTATTACAGCATGTTATAAAAGTACAAATTGATACAAAGTAAACTAATTTTGCAAATATGCTATTTTATTCAGACTCAACAGTCTATAATGTGTTATAAAAATCAACCTTTCATTGCACATTTCCACATAATATGACATTTATTGGTTTTCAGGAATCACTGCACCAAGTTTGTATTACTGCATGGTCAAAAAGCTGAGTTACTTAATATTCTGAATTGATTAGCCATCAATTCTGGTAACTTGATTTTACTACACAAAAATTTAGAAGCACATGGAATGAAGGAGTCATCATTCAGGCATCTCACATTCTGTATAAAGCTTGACAAAGATAACACAACTTGACAGCTCTTCTTCTGCACACAAAAGGCAGAAATACTTGCATATTACATCTGATTAGGTAAACTGTAAGGTGTTACATGACATAAAAATAGTAGTTCATATGGAGACTAATGTGATTGCTGATAACAGCATTTAAGTACTAATCCTCAAAGGTACAATGAGGACACACAACACATTACCATGCAGTTAGGCATGAATGTAATGCTAAAATCTGGCCTTATGCAGAATAATACTATTTTCCAGACCTGCACTAAAATCCCAAAATCTATTCCACGTATTTTAACTTGTGCTTTTTCTCACTGTATGCAAATGGTTAAGACACTTGAATGTGAAGTGTCCCCTGAATTCATTGTACTTCCTCTGGATATGGAATCATATTCAATTTCCATTTGTCTCAGAATATCAAATCATAATATATGTGATAAGAGCATGTTACGTATTAACTTGCATAAACTGCAAGTGTAAAACAAAGGGAATTTGTATGCACCTTAAGTGAATATTAAGCATCTCCATATTTTTCCTCTAGTGGACTCACAGACTACAAGATGTTTCAGCTGTTGAGAACTGGGAATGAGACTGCATGAAAAAATCGAGTGTCTGGTATGTTTTCAGAATCCTCAGTACACAGACTAAGAACAGCAAAAGTCTGGGAAGCACTTACAAAGTATTATACTTAATTTTTCAGGATAGGAGGCAACAGCAGCTTCTGTAGCAAGCTAACACATCAGTCAGAATTATCTATCTCACCTTGGTGTCATTCAGACCAGAATTACGACTGTGTTACTTAATAATACGTCACTTGTACATACACATTTATATGCTACCTTGTGGGTTTACTTAACATTGACCAAGAGACTCCTGTCCACTTTTTGACAAATATACTCTTGTTTATAATAATCTATGTTGAGAGATTAAAGAGACTTAACATAAATAAACAGTATTCTGTTAAATATTTTGAAGAATTCCATAAACAGTGGCCAAATTCTGCTGACCTCACTCATGTGGAATAGTACCCTGATGAGCAGTCATGGCAAAGTTAACCCTTCTGAAAAAGGCAGACCAAGTCAGTAAACTTGAGGGGGAACATAATCTCAGTAAATCTAAGTCTGCAGAAGTACATATTCTCCAGTTATGATGTGTATGAGCAATTACAGAAATAAACAGCAGCAATAAGATCAAAATTGGGGGGGGGGGGGAAGTTAGGCTTAATAGCACCATAGTTTTAATAAACATGGAGTCTAATTTAGGTATTCTTCAATTCATTATTCTTAGGCACTTCCTAGGTTCAAGTCTGCATGATTAAGTACAGGATTGTGCATATGGCTTTTGCCCTTATCCTTACTCACTTAAACCACTGCAATACAGGATGTTTACACAAGTAACATTTGCATGTAGCCATCATGTAATGAAAGGTATTGGATGGTGTACACAAGATCATAAAAAACTATGTGCTTATATACTGCATATATTATTTTGCAGGCAGGTAGTACCAACTCCAATTAAGTTTGTCTATCATTTCTTATTCATCCAACTTCAAAAAGTTTTTTCAAAACTGTTAAAATTACCACCTACCTACACTGGTATTTTTGAGGGGATTTTCTGGTCCAGACATTAGTGAGAAAGATGATAGGAAAAAATACTATGCAGGCCTCAAGAAAACCTTCCATTCAATCAAATTATAATCGTAAAACTGCTGTCAGCACATACTCAGAAGACACTATAAATTTACCAGTTGAAGCCTCCTTGGGTTTTATGCATTTGGATCTGAGTAGGACTTCTGTGTCACTTTCAGCCCCTTATTATGGTCAGTTATAATAGGAATATGAATCTAAACTTAAGGGAGGTAAGTTGAGAAACAGATGGGGAACAAAATATGTGACTGGGATCAGAGGAAGAAAAGAGGGGGAATTAAAGGGGAAATTAAGAAGTGGTAGTTGGTAAGTTAGTGTAATGATTAAGTACTGATAAGAAACCAGAATGAAGACAGAAAACTAGTAGGAATGACCAAGAGAAAGGTGATGAGAAATGGGGAAAGTCATCACATCACATGAAATTGTGAGAGAAGTTGCATGCAGTGGGGACGAGAAGATGGTGGCAAAGTGAGAAAAGACAGCCTGATGGTTAAAGCTACCAAAACTATTTGGGGTGACGAAATCCTATCCCTGCATTGGAAGGCGGGGATAAATTTTTTTTTACCATTAATACAATCTTTGAAAGACAGTAATTAATTGTGTAATTTTGAGACATTTAATTCCTATACTGGAGTCTCTATCCCAAGTTTTCTAGACTCAGAGCTCAAATAGAAGACACCTATGTTTTGAACATTTTAGTGCTGTGTAAGACTGTTTTCAAAATTCAGGTCCCAGGCATCATAAGATGAGATTTGTTTCCTATCACTCGCCTTTCCGTGACTGGCAGAACACTGCTGAAATGTTATAGAGGACTAAAGGGAAAGAGCATATTTCACACTATTCTTGCTTCCTGACAGCAACCATAATCTACATCAGATGTATGCATTTCTAAGTAACCCAGATAACAGCTTCTAACACAAGGCTTTTGAGGAAGCTCTTAACTGCTCCCTTGAAGATATAGGCCCAGACATAACTATGTTTATAATATTTAGTGGATTTCAAAACCAAAATGATCCATAGAATTATCTGCCTGACTTTCTGCATAACACAAGCCACAGAACTGCATCAATCTCCTGAAGTTTGGTTAAAATAATACATAGCTACACGTATGCTAATGGACATTTTTCCTCCCTACATTTTCTAATCCATCTTCTGTTCTTGATCACTCTTTTAATGTATACAGAAATCCTGTGACTGGGAACAAGGGACCATACAAAAAGACCTCAAAAGATAAAGGCATTAGTCTCTACAACTTAAAAATAAAACCCATGACTTCGAGGCCAAATCTCATGCAAAATTTCAACAATACTAACTGTCAAATCCTGGAGACCTTGGCCAGAGTTTTCATTGAATTAAGCAATGGTTGTTATCTATTGAATGTTTGCAATTAAACCAATTACAATAATTTAACAACTAAGAAATATAGGGAGACATTTGGAGAAACCCAGGACACTACCGAAGAAGAAATACTTTTTCTCTTTGAGGATGACAAAGCACTGGCACACGTTGCCCAGATTGTCTGTGGAATCTCCATCCTTGAAAGATAATCAAAAGTAATCTGAACATAGTCCCTCCTGGGCAACTGTGTCTAGGTGACCCTGCTTGAGCAGAGAGGTTGGACTAGATGACCTCCAGAGGTCCCTTCTGTGACACCCAAGAGATCTAACTGTCCCCTGCCTACTGCTGCAGGAAGTGAGATCAGCTCCAATGACTTCCTTTACAACTCTGGACTGAAATACTTCCCTAAAAGTTAAGTGAAGCAGTGCAAAGTGTTTGCTGGTTTTTTTCATGTAGTTATTACTGACATCTACGTTTACTTAGCCGAATCATATCACAGCAAGCAAATTAGTGTTGTACAATGTTTCGAAGATATAAAGCAGTGCATATTTGTGTGCTTGTGTATTTGCCCAGATACTGTTTTTCTTGGATGATAAAAGCAATTCACTGACTTTTTTAAGGTTACTACTCAAAACCCTGCACCCATGTACTTATTATTCATCTGAGTTGATTGTACTTTAGCTTCTTTATGGACTCTTAAAATATGCACTAATAAAATCTCATTAGCACTTTATTTTCAACTGTCTCAGCATACAAATATTGCAAGCTGCAGGGATTTTCTGGTCACCATGAGCATGACTTCATATTACTTACCAATCCATTTGTTACTCTGTCTCTGGCAGCTGACATTTCAAAAAGTTAACAAACTTTTAGTATCATTCAGGCAATTGCAGACATACTTCTGCCTTTAATGACACTCCATTTATTTCACTATAATAGAGGAATGAATTCAATCTGGGTAAGCTACTACAATTTACTAACCTCTCCACAGCTGACTGGAGATCAGTTCTGTTAGAAACACACCAGGTACTTAGGACCTTAACTTACTATACATTCTTTGAATTCAATAGGTAGGATTTAAAAATCAATGGAAGGACATGGCTCAGAAGTGCCTTTTCTGAAGCTATGATGGTACAAATATGATCACTGAACACTCACTTATATCTAAGATCTGAACATTTCAAATAACAGGCTAGAGATCTAGAAGTGTGAGATGGCATTGAAATCAATGGATTTAAGTCCCTCAACAGCTTATCTGACTCCTCTCACCAACAAGAACATATGATTGTCTCTAGAATAGACAGGCATTTATAGCAGCAGTGCTTTTTGTGGTGAAGTACTTTTAAGTCTGCTATTTTAAAAGTGGTTATAGAAGGACACTAGTGAGAAAACAAAAGAAAGGCTTTAGTGAGGAATTACATGGTTGTGAAATCAATACATGAGGGATACTCTTTCTAGCAGATTTCACAGATTTTGCATGAGTACACCGTGGTTACATCAGAGGTGATTTTGGTGGAACATACATACAAGACTGAGGAAGCAGTTATTAAATTCACCCAGCAGAGTTAAAGGAAATGTTGATTTCTATTTTTGACCTCTTAATGGCACCTGACCATTTAAGACCATACATGTTGGAGATGTTGGCTTCACAGCAAGTCAACACTCTAAAGAAAATATGTTACTAAACAAACTGTTAGAAGAGTGGTCCATATTAGAAAACACAATTCAAATACACTGTGCACAGTACATCCCCCAATGCTATCTCAAAATAAACATATAACTCAAATGTGGCTATTCCAGCCATTTAAATATCTCAGTAATAGAAACAAACGGCATCAAGGGCATGAAAAACATTATAGTAGCAGAAAAAAGGTAACATTCTCTCTGCAGTAAACAGAATTTGTATCAGCATTAGCAAAATAATTATCATATAATCTTGCTTATCAGATGCCAAGTAAAGACAGGAGATAATCATGTCTAAGTTCATGCAATCACGCTGACTTATGTTGAATGTATTCCCACTTCAGTTGTAGCGGTTCAACTGCATAGTCCAGCCTCTGGTCAGACCCGGGACACTTTTGTCCATGTTATGATAGTAACTTGCAAGAAATGTAGCAACAGCATAGCTAGATGTATCTAGTCATGGGGCATTGCTGATAGAGACCCATTTGCCAAGGATTCCTTGAAACAGACACCCAGATCTGTGAACAACTTTCACTTCTTGCTATGTGAACATGTACTTTAAACTCTTACACCAAATTGTGATTCTTGAAATTTTCTGGAAAGCCGTTTCATTTTTTACATTAATACAGATACTTTTTCTATTTTTATTGCAACTTGAAATACTTCTGTAATGTTTCTATGGCAAACTGAGTAACAATGCATTTAATGTTGCCATCAAATAAATTATATTTCAATTCTAAGTATCTATATAAAATAATTTTTTTAAGCTCTAAACCCAGAATCATCTGAGACTGTAAAACTCTAAACCCAATAGGGCTTAACATTTTTAAGTGTTTATATTATTTAGACCTGCAATTCTCAATTGTGTCTATTACTGCCTTACAGGTGAGGACACTGAACCTCCTGATCCTTTCCTTCAGAGACTACTTCAGGCCCGCAAGGTAATGGTGTGATTACAGACTTTGTACAGGGCTTCCACCAATGCAAAACAGATTTGAGTTTTAGCTCTGCAATATGCTTCATCTGATTGTGCCTCCAGAGGTGAATTCTTGGTTCTATAGTAGGGAATGGATATATGATTTCCTTGGGCTTTTTTGACGAAAGTCCAGATCCTATATGCCGGGCACTACTGACAGAATGATCCAACCTGGAATAGTGGGTGGTGTGGCCAAGTGGTGGAATACCAAAAATGTTCCTGGAAGTTTGAGGTCTTGTTTTCATCTACTGCTCTTTGGAAAGTTACCTTGAAATAGGTTTTTTCAGTAATGCATAAGCTTATAAGGCCTGTAGCTTTGTAAGACTAGGCAGTTCTTTTATTTAACATAAAGATACAAAGTATTTTTGTAATTACTGATTCAAACATTTCAATAATTTGAAATTATATTTTAAAAAAAAAATCTCTCAAAGAATTACTAGGGAAAACAACTCTTTTTCATATACAAATGGGATAATGAAAGTTTATCTGTCCTCTCAGAATTGAGGTATTTATTGTTCCACAGGAGTACAGATATTGGATTACACTGGTAAGGGTGTTCTGTCCATTTCCTGATTAACCCCGGCACTGGATACCCAAGCAAATGCCACAGCTTTCAACTACTTACTCTGAAAGGAGTAAAGAAGAAGATGAGTGTGCTAAGGAAGTTAAGAAACACAAGTAGGCATAGAAATCTCACCTGGGTATACATCTGGGGTGTCACAGAACCAGGTCTTCAGCATATTGCAGGATGTGCTCAGTACTTTGCAAGATTGAGCTGTTACTCATAAAAATAGATTTTACATATAAAAATACAGCAGATGTCCTTCAAAAATTGTATCTTAAGTGACATTCCCCCATACTGTTTTATACATTCAGAAACAGACATTTGAGATATACCATGAACAGTGCAAAATACTGGTTTTTATTTATAAAAACACGCACTGTGGTACCTTTAAACGCCAACTGAAAGAAAAGCTGAGAAAGATTTCATCCTCAGAGAAATTCTGGTCCAAGCTGAACTTTTGTTTTGCAAGTTGTAAACAGTTGTCTTAGAATGCAGAGAATTCTCTCATTTTTTTCCAGCTAAGGTAGTCTCAAACACATCAAGTCCTGCTTTGAAGTAAACCTGAGCTGAATTGATGCTGTTCAGCACCTCTGACAAAGCTGCTTGAATGGTCTCATTTGACTGATGCAGTTTGCAATGCTCCAGTGCCTCTAGCAGTACTGAAAACCGGCTTGTCCTTTCATCTAGTCTGTAAAGAATATTTCTAAAAGAGAACAATGGAGAATGGTAAGCTTTTTACTCAAAATAATTCATCAGAAACCATCAAGAAAACTTGCAAGTATCAGCCACACTTTACAGATGATAAATATTAAGCACAGTAAAGCTGACCCACAGCAAACTGAAAGACAATTGCATATTTATTACAGCCTTGTAAACTGAATCTGTTCATTGATCTAGGTGTATATACATTGAAACATTCATTAAATCTGTCAAAAGAAATCTCACCATCTCACATTTCTCCTTGGGCATTCCAGATTTTATTCAAAATCATGAGCTGAGACCTACCATACCCCTTACAAAGTATTTAATCTTTCAGATGGATTCCGCTCTAAAATAGGTTTGGTTATTTCTGTGGACCCCAGCCACAGATTTCTTCTCCTCCTCCTGCCCCACTCCCCTCCCAGTCTACTCCTGTTATTTATTTCAGACTTCAGAGGTGAAATACTAGCTGTATTCAAGTCAATGATAAAACTCTCACTGCTTTCTGCAGACTTTTTTGCCATTAATAATCCTTGGTGGCATTAAAGCAAGAGCAACCCACCTTTAATGTCAAATACTTGAAGAAAAATAAATGGAATGTGTACCTAAATCCCTACGAAACAAAATCTATGTCTTCCTCTAATATCTGCAAGACTTTGTAATGGCTCATAAAAAATCACATGCAAAGGTAACATCTGATCCCTTGGAAATGTTATCTGTATGAGGTGTTGCAGGCTCAAAATTCAAAGCTAGTCAATGACTTCAATGACATTCTTTGAAGCAGGTTTTAAAACCAGACGTAAACATTATCCTAATTAGAAGAGCATGTAACTATCATAAGTCTCCACCCAGGAACTTCTTTGATTGTAAACAGAGATGAGAAATTTGAAACAGGAAAGCTACACATGATCTGGCACAGGACCTTATCCTTAAATACAAGGCAGGTGTTCAGGGCAGAGGAGAAGTTATTTCACAGAATGAAACCAGCAAGACAGCAGAACAACTTAGATACTCTGTTAGTAATCGCATGACAGAACAGGCCCAATAGCAACTCCAACTTAGTAATAAAACTGCCAAGTACCTACAAGATAGATAACTATAAAAGTGATTATTATATGAATCATCTAACTGGCAGTCTACAAGGGGGAATGGTAACAACACAGCCCAGTAAGTGACACCACAGAACACCTAAAATCTTCTGTCATTTTTTTCCAGTTTGAAAAAATGCTTCAAATGAGGGGAAATGTTTTTCAAAGATGAAATAACTCTCACAACTTTTCTGTTCTGATGTTTTTATCTGCCTATACTGGGTACACATCCAAAACCAGTGATGTGCAATAGGAATGGTAAGCTTTACAGCCTGACAGCATTATATATAGCCATTTCAAGTGGTCTGCAATACAATACATAAGAGTTTTAAACAGAGGAGTAAAACAGGATCCAATACTGTAATAGAAGGAGAGCTTACATAGTTTAAATAGAGAATCATTACTGACCTTATCATTTGGACTGAAACAGGTTAGGAGCACTTGCAGAAAGAGCTCAGCGGGGACAGAAACCTCCATCAAGAGGACAGTAATAAACAGATGTGGCAATAACTTCTGCAGCAGCCAAAGGACAACTGTCTGCTTCCTCAGCTGTGAGCTTCTACTACTCTTTGAGATTATAACACAGTTTATGCTCAAAGGTGACTCAAGTTATATTGTGGACTGCCCCTAAAGCATCTCTGTGATACATTAAATGAAAACTGTGTCTGTTGAGAACCTGATAAAATCCTGGTTGGTTGTTTTTAAGGACAGGCTGTGCTATAGGATATACAGTAGTTTTCAAAGCAGAGGATTGATTTTGCTCCCTCTGAAATCAATTTAGGGACTCCTGCTGAGATCAGTGCAAGCAGAACCAGGCTTTTGAAGAACTCTCCTCTAGAGTTCCCATAGTTCACAAGGAGACAGAAGCCTGTTCACAACCCCTCAAAGTCTTTGAATAGCAGTGGCAATGCTAGAGATAATCACTTTCCCACTCTCAGGAGGCATGTGACAGTCCTATTTGCTGGTAGCTGGGAGAGTTTGACTAGGCTAGAATTCTGAAGGGTCAAGATGGAAATGCTCCAAATGCCTACAAGACTGACATCTTGATCTGTAATGGGATCCCCCTATTTCCGTATTCATGGTAATGTCAACTAAAAAAAATGTCATAAGACCATAACCATCAGCAGAGCAATGCTAACTTAGACTACTAGAAAACAGACTGTAAAGAGAGGATGACTTGAAGACTGGAGGAGTTTGGGGATTACTGAGAAAAAGTCCTTGGTGAATGGGAACAGATCTTCTCCTATTCCAACCTCCAAATGTACTCCTAACAAGGCACACAGGCTAAAAAAGATGGTTTACCTTCACATACAAGGATTTTAATACAGTTTAACCCTACTGCTGTGATTTTGGAATCTGTGAATCCACAGTAAAACCACAGGCAGGTGGTCCACAGTAAAGGACAAGTATTCCTAGCCCAGTGCACCTGACTATGGTACAAATTAGTGTCTACTGAGAAAAGCTTCACTGACAAATGAAAGACAAGCATTCTGCTATCATAATTTAAAAGAAGATTGTAACTTCTGCAGTAGTAATAAGACTTTGGCATAGCTGATTGCATAGTATGACAGAACCTACTTTTTATTTTTATGTATGCAAATAATAAGAAACATTATATGGCACCTGGTTTTCCAGATTTTCTGTTAGGAATTCCCACCAGGATCTTAAATTTTCCAATTGCTTCTCTTTGCTTAGCAAGCCATGCAACCCCTTTGTTGCATAAAATGATTTCTCTCTTTATGCATGTTCATGAAAGCCAATTTATACAACTTCGTATCTCTGTCCAAGTTTCATCAAATGAAATAAATGGTTAATCTAGTTTGTGACTTTCAAGCCTTTACAAGTCAGAGAGGTGTTTTCATTAAAGATTACACGTAGACTGAAAAATAAAACCCAGCCATTCCATTGGCACAAGATATCACTATGTGACCACAGCATGCATAATGATACCAAGAAACTTCAATTTATACTGTGAAATTCAGTTACTTAAACATTTCTTAATACAATTTGGTTTTGTAGGCTGCACCTCTAAATCAACAATTGCAGCCTCTGGCCTAACTGCTTTAGTATCTATCTTCATATTTAACTATTTTGATCTTAAAAATACATTTTGCACACTTAGCCTGACCCACACAAACTGAAAAGAGACGCCTAAACTGAAAAGGGCAATACACTGATGACACTAATGAAATTACAACCCCCATCATTCGTCTTAATGGGCTTGTTTCAATGACACATCACAGTGACCTGAAAAGTATAAAACTGAAGTATGAACCTAATTAATAACTTCAGTCACTATCACTGAATGATGTAAAATGGCTCCAAACAAAAAAATCAGGCATAGCAAACTAAAGCAAAGAAACTATAAAAATGAATTTTAAAAGAACCTCTTCTATAATTTTTAAGAGCCCTTTGCAGGCCCAGGAAAATAAACATTATTGATCAAAATAATGCCAGAGAGTTAAATGATGTTTTACATTATCACAAATAAGGATGTAACCTCACCCCCACTGTACCAAAATGAATTTGACAAATTCTTGAATGACAGATCACCCTAAAAAATATATTCACTTCAATACAACTTCAAACTATTTTGTTGCTTATATTATAAAAACTGAACAGTACGATAAAACTAGATTATTATATTATTCCTGCCATGAAAAAGGATATTTTAGCTTACAAGAAGAGTTATGTACAACACAAGCTGAATTATTCAGGTACTTACAAATAGCCTCCTATTTAAGAGATTTTGAAAAGTAATTATTAAATCATTAGGACATGATGGCAAGTATGGAATCCCACATGGAATGAGTGCAGCCTTTTTCTGTGGAATCGCATTAGAATTGCTTACAAATAAGTGCTATGGGCAGCCTCTGTCTTCTCCAGTTACCACACTATGTGCTGTGACCAGAGATGCTTCAGCATCCTCAAAAATTCAGTTTTAGAAATCTCTCCAAGAATAAAAGCACATCAGAACAGGGATTCCGTTTTTCTTGATAATGTTAATTATTGAATACACTTCTCTTACATCTAGTAAGTTGTGGGTTTTTTTAAATTCATGTTTGCAAAACATAAAATATTATTAATTCGGTAAATAAACAAATCAATGCATCCTAGTAATGACACTTCATGTTGGGACTTCCAGTTCCACAGGGTGTTTATTTATTGTGGGACATAAAAATATTACAAAATCCTCTTTCCTGGAAACTGCATGAGCTGATTTATATTATTTTATTTACTCTAGCTTGTACCTCATAAAATTTCATGGTGAAGGTACTGAAAGCCACCCTTCTTCCTCTGGGTCCCCTTATCCTCCTGATCCCCAACAGAGCTTCTCATTTCCTCTTTTTAAACTTTTTTGACGCCTACATACTATTATTTTATCTTACCTATTTTATTTCACAGCACTATTGTGTCAGGTTATAATTATAAAATTATTGCTGGTGGTCATGTAAGACCAACTTTTACCAGGACAAAATTCATGCACTTGTGAACTGTTATTACATGTTATCATAACTCATCCAGGGCAAGAACATTTTTGTGTGATGCTCATTTCTTGCTGGATCAGTGGAAGTCACTGGCTTTCGGGCCGTGTGACTGAAGAAGAAGAAAAGATGTGGATACGGAAGGAAACCTTTTAGGGCAATTCAGTTGTAAACATCACTCCATTCCTTCACTATGCTAAACATCCAATTCTTTTTGAAGCACCATCAACTGCCTTCACTTAGTGCTCTCATTCATAAGTCTGCAAATTGTTCTACAGGTACAGATTACAGAAAGTGATATATTTAAACCATGTACACTCAAAGGCGAATGTCTGCCAAAAAGATATGTACTTGCATAGTATCAGCAGTTGATACGCTACAGGTAGTCTAGGTATCAAACCCAAAGAAAGTCTGATCAACTAAAAGGCATTTCAAAGGCATTGTTATGTGACAGTGGTAAACCAGATAAATTCTGTTCCTAGCAGATAGAAATTTATCTTGCATAAGAGACAGGAGCCAGGACACCTCTAATTGAATCAATTATAGCAAAGGGGGATATGGCAAGACTGCATCTTACAAAAACACTTTTGGGACATGGGACTACAAGAAGGTAATTACTCCAGATGTGAATTTTGGTAGGTCAACTTATAATAGGGCTTGATGAATAAAAAAAAAATAAAATTCCTGATTTTGGCAACTTTGTAAAGTGTCTTGATGCTTGGTTTGGATTGACTGCCTGCCAAATAAACAAAGGTAAAAAAGAGAAGTCAAACTGGAATGATAGCTGTTTACAAGAAACATTATCTTTTATTTCCTCACAGTTATATTTGATTATAATATTTTTTCTAAAGGTAATGAATGCATTGTTGTAAAGTATACTACTCTTTCACTGAACACTGTATCCCAGCATAAGAATGATATGGATCTATTGGATTGAGTCCAGAGGAGGGCCATGAAGATACTCAGAGTGCTGGAGCACCTCTGTTACAAAGACAGGCTGAGAGAGCTGGTCTTATTCAGCCTGGAGAAGAGAAGGCCCCAGGGAGACCTTACAGCAGCCTTCCAGTGCCTAAAGGGGCTGACAAGAAAGCTTGATAGGGACTTCTTACCAGAGCAGGTAGTGACAGGAAAAAGGGGAATGGCATTAAACTGAAAAGATAGGTTTAGATTAGATATTAGGAAGAAGTTCTTTACAGTGAGGGTGGCGAGGCACTAGAAGAGGTTGTCCAGAGAAGCTGTGGCTGCCTCATCCCTGGAAGTGAGAAAGGCTAGGTTGGACAGGTCTTTGAGGAACCTCGTCTAGTGGGACAAGACAATCTTTAAGGTCCCTTCTATGATTCTCTGATTTTATGAATTATCATAAAGCCTAACCCTAACTCCAGCATAAGTTTCAGCTTGATGCACCTTAGATCTTTGTCAAGGGCTCAAGTGCACTGAGACATCTTACTGTCCCTGACCAGCCTTACCTTCCACTCCCAAGCCTCCCCTGCCTGCACTGCTTGGGCACAGCTGGGGAGGCCCCTGCCCTGTGGCCATGGTATCATAATTGGCTCCCGATCATGTAGGGAACAGCTAGCCCTCATCACTACCTGACAAACTCCACCTAAAAAGGCGACCTTATGAGATTCGACTTATAAACCCCCATCCTAATCTTATCTGCAGACTTTCCCACCCTTAGACCTAGCCTGTTGATCCATTACAGATTCAACTACTATATTCCAATTTGCATGCATGAGCATTCATAATCCTAAAGGGAAAGTGGAAGATCTATTAAAGAATGATTTATGCTATGCTTGCTTTTCAAATGAAAGAAATATTGCTTATGCTGAATAATTTGGAGGAAACTATTTTTCTTTTAAGGATGTCTCAGTCTGAAATACTCAAATTCAAAGCACATGTGCTACTATTTCAAAGGACTTGAGGGAAGTGAATTAAAAAATTATATCCAAACGACTCACAGCTGATGTTCTGAAAGTTTCATGGGGATTTTTATTTAGAAATCATGTAAAACATTCAATTCCTAAGGAGGAATACCATTTCAAAACAAAGCAGCAAGCAGTGTCAGGTGTTTGATGCAGCAAACTGGCTTGACCTTGATCTCCAGCTCTGATCCTAGCTACATTTATCATAAGTAACTCCATGCCATGAGACATGATGTCATTAGCATCATAGCCAAAATCAGAAAGGTCATTATCATAGGAGGTAACTATGGATAAATAGTTATGTCATAGTATGTTATTTAGAGAAATGCCTTGAGTTATATTTTTATTACCTTACATGGAATGCAGACAAACAAAATTAACACTTAATCCCTGTTAAGGTAATTTTCCTGTTAATGACTTCCAGACCAAATTTCTAAGCCTTATTTCCTTGGTAATATATTAGTGGGGGAAGTATTACACACTAACTATTTTTCCAATGAATTTCACTTGGTTTTGTACTATAGTCTACAAAAGTTCCTGCTAATATTTCAAATGTACACGAGTGGTTCTTATGTGCCATGACCAAACATGTGGAACCATATACATTACTTGGATCTAAAAAATTACACCAACCCTACTGTTTCTAAGAAAAATGAAATAATGTATAAAATATTAAGTTTTTGTCATATTTAATAAATTCAAAATCCAGTACTTCATGCATGATAGCTCTATTCTAAGCTCACTGAATAGCCGACTGCAAAAGCATTTTTACAGCTAGCAGAACAACTGCTGAGAATGGGCGAAAGTCTGTAATAAGTCCACACATTCAAAGACATGTCACTGTGAAAGAAAATCCATATACTTTGCAAGGTGAGGACCATGCACATTTGTGGAAAGCATAAGAAACTGTATTTCCTGGATGAAGCCTTGTCTTCAGGACCACAAATCCTGTATTAAATTTCAATATACAAAATAGTACTTCCTGTATCAAAAATGTAATGAGGCTGATACATACCACAGACAGAACTCAATTACAGTGTACAAATCAATTTAACTAAAATGCTGGAAGAAGATTCATGAGAATTGCATACAGGAAAAATAAATGTATGTATACCCAGGTCTACCAGCCATACCAGGGAAGTGAGAAAGCTGGTTTCCAGCCATGACGTAATCCCTAATTACAGTGGTTTTCTGCTTTTGCAAGTGTAATGAAAAGATTCTCATGTTTCCTGTTTAAATAAGCTTTAAAGTCTAGCATAATTACATCTCTGCAGATGGCTAATTCCGTAGTATTTATGCAGCAAATGCTCTTTAAATAGTAAAAATTTAGAAGACAACAAATACAGTCATTACTTCATGGTCATTACATGTACTGGTGCTTCCAAAGGAAAAAAAGCATTTGAAGAGCCACTCAGATGCATCAGGTGTTTTGAGTATGAGTTACACTCACTTAATTGCATCTTCTCAGTAATAAGAGAGGTCATAATTCAGCATGATTATCAGTCATGAGAAAATAACCATAGCAGGAATTCGTAAGATCATTATCAAACTAGCAATTGCTACTGATTTATGCTAGGATAAATGTGCTGCTCCACACATGGATGAATGTTAGAGTCAATATCCCAGTGGATGAAATTCTATCTATCCGGCCTAGGGCCAGAACAACCACAGTGCGGTTCAATCAGCCCCAGAGGGGCTGGAAGGAGTAGGTCAGAACCCTTCCCAAAGTTGCCCAGTGCACAGAAAATGCTCATGCTGTTAGAATATTGTGCGTACTGGTCTATCATGAATTAAACAGGTTCCACACTTCCCTAACTAAGCCTGTTCTGGGAAGCTGCACTGGTAGCAGAAGGTATTTTGGGGAAAACTTCTTAAGCTAGTCATAGTTACAGCTTAATTTCGATACTACATTATGGTGATCCACTGAAGGAGCAGACTAAGGACTGTATCTTCTTCCCAGTCCCACAAATCCCATTTTGAGTATCTGTCGCATCTGTGTGAATAGGAAGTGATCTTAATTATGTCTGGCTTCTAGTAGGTGCTCAGGAGAGAACTTTTTGTCCTCCCACCCGTGTTACATCCCCACGTAACAGCTAGCTATAATCTTTAAAAGAAATACAGTGAATAGAATACTTTAGTTCCCCTTATATCAAAGTTGCTACTCCAGATTCTGCTACTGACTTGGATGTACGATTTTGACTCAAATTTTAATTTTAAACTGAAATTAGTGTGCCAGACATGTCATGGCATTTTTTTAAAGACAGTGATATCTATATTAATGCTATTAGAATCTAGTATTCAGGATTTGATTGGAAATACTTCTTGGTTTGTACCAACCTAGTTAAATTCACATCACTGCTTGTCATGCCATTAACTAGCTGTGTTGTCTGTGGTTTTAGAATTAGAAAAAAATAAATAACCTGGCAGTTAAGAAGTCATTATATTCTCATGAGTTGTTTTGTTTTATTTTTTTCTTTTCTAACCAGGAGCGGTCTGCAGAGATGACTCTATTCAGTTTTATGATAAAATCCACTTCAGGCTATGTTGTAAGGACTCTGGATACTGACTAGGGACTGTCACCACTTCTATAAAGCCTGATCACCAGACACACATCTATTCAGAGAACCATATAACAATAACACAATCTTTTCATTCAACGTCTGCTACCAGTGACTAGGAAAAAAATTACCTTCCAAGTAAACATTAACTAAAAGGTACCAAGCACTGCACAGCATCTCAAATCTTCTGACAGTGCACAGCTTCCACTGTTCACCTTTCTCATGAAACTTCTTTTTCCTTTCCCAGATTCTTGGGAAGAACATAATACCATCCTTGGAGTATTTCCTGTGGTTTTTTTGCCACTAGTAGTTCATGAAGTGAGCATTGAAGCAAGTGTTACTGAAACTGTGTCATTTCTGTCCTGAATATTTGAGCCCATCATCTCTAATATACATGCGCATCATCTCTAATTTACATGTGCATTAACTACAGTCAGACCACACAAACACTATAAAGTTTGAAGGAAGATGGTAGAAGAAAAAGGGAAGACATTTTAGGTGTAAAAATACATTTGGACAAATGTGTATGACAGAGAAGTGGGCTGAACAAGAACCGCAGAGGTATGACACAGCAGTGAAGAATTAGAAAGTGAAGCAAGTAATATCATTGATCATAATTCCACTTCCAAGATGTGGAACAACTATAGAAGAAAAAGAGATGTAAATTTTGGAAGATACAAGATAATGGGTCAAAAAAGTCAGATGGAAAATCCCTGCTGTGCAGGAGGATGAAAATTCATTTATTCTGTCTGAATGGCAAAATCTGAAGTACACTAAAACCAGCACACAATTCTTCCCTTCTCTCCCAACATTATTCTAGTATTGTATTTAGAAATTGCACATGGCAGATAATATAAGATGGAACATTACTACTGCCAGTGCAACAAGAATTGTTGCAGTATTTCCCACACTAAGGATCACCAGCACCGTATCAAATCACACCCTGCTCAAAATAATACAATGCAAGAAAAAAAAAGTAATTCCATGTGTTTGAATCAGGGCAGTCAAAAATGCCTCAATGACAACAAAGTGTACAGGAGTATTTTCTACTTGAAGCCACAAATGAAGAGTTCAAAACAAGAAAACCCAAACCTGCAAAGAGTTTACACAATGAGTCGGAATTAGTGGCTTCTGTAGAAAGTCTGTGCTAGGCTGTTTTGTTTTTTTTTTTTCCAGTTGACATTGCACTACAAGTTTACTCTTATTACTGTGTAAGATTAGCAGGATATTTGTGTCTTTAATGCTGTCCTTCGTAAACCCAGGGAGCTGCTTGTTTACACATGGAGATTTAATAATAAATTTAATTTTCCTACTAAACATATCTCTAGCAACTAGAGTCTAAGGGCATGTGAATTTTGATACCTGAGAATCTGCTGCAGTTTATCAGCAAAATAGAAATAAGTAGACTCCATACATACACCAGGAACATACGTAGCAAATATCAGTCTGAAAGGAAAAGATTTGCCCTAGTGAACAACAAACACTTAAGTGGCAGGAATAGCAGCAATGTAAATCACCTTTTAGTGTGATGCTAAAAATATCTTTTGATTGTTCTTTGATTTCATTATGACAAATTCAGGGTGCACAATCTATTGTTGCTTATTGCAGGTATTTTAGAGCATTATAACATACTGATTTGCTGTCATTTATTTAAAAAGAAGCAAAATAAAAGTTTAACTTGCACAAAGGAGCAATAAAAACTGTTGGAGGTCCTTCTGGAAAAAAACAGATTGTTTTCTAAATCCTTATTTTTCACCTACTTATTATTCAATCCACACAATTACATGTATCAGACATATCCGAACAGCCCTTGTGACAATTGCATGAATAGTGGTGACAGGTGCACACAACCTTAATGGACAAGTTAGACTTGGTAAGTGAAGATGAAACTCTTAAATGGATGATTTTACACAAGTTGACTTTGTTTCTTGTATAAAATTGTTAAAAGAACTGTCAGTCACGACACAACTGATCCTTAAGCAATGGTCCATTAGGAATAAAACCACCTAACTGGAGCAGAAACGACAGCCTGAGCCCTTGCGTGTCTTTTGGGTTTGTTGGGTTTTTCGGTTTGTTTTTTTTTTTTTTTACTTTATTTTTAAAGACTGAAGACACAAACTCTTTGGTTTTAGTGTCTCTTTTAGATTTGGAAATCTTGGTGGGAGCATCACAGGGAACCCTGCATGCTTATTATTGGATACATCTAGTATCAACAGCATCCATCAAATACGAAGATTAGATATGGACCGGAAGAAATCAAACGCTTCCACTAAAAAAGGACATCTTACTGCACTGAGTGCCCTGTGTCTGATACTCTCCATGAAGGCTTCTTGATAACATTCTTTTGCAATATTATTATTCACTGTTCCAGTGCCAATGTAGTGCTACGCCTTTCAAAATAAAAAAGATACAAGCTCTCTGTGTGAATACCTAAAAGGAATGAACACCCAGACTTGACAGATACTTTAGGCTGACAGGTTTTCAGAAGCTCTAGTGATCAGCACATACAAGAAATATATTAAAATATTCAAAGAACAGTAGGAATGGTCTTACTCAGTCTAGGCAAACATTAGGTTTGAGCTCAATATTTACAAATACCAGGAAGACACATGCTGTCTTGTTTCCCATGATGTTGCTCGTATCAGTGCTTTGATAGGTATTTTTGACTAGGGAAAAGTATGCAAAAGCATGACAGTAGACTTTTAGAGACTAAAAGTTTTAGGGATTAGCTGATGCACAAAAGACAAAGACGTTTAGCGAAGAGTCAAAGAGGAAGACCCATCTCTCAGCATGGAAGCAGTTGCCAGATTAGCTAACTTACAAACATGAATTTACAGACATTAAATCTGTTCTCTCTCATAAGCCATGCAGAGATTTGGTTAATCAGTATCAGAGCAGGGGTCAGTGAGAACTTCTTTAACCTTATCAGACAAGCTGCTTTCACTAAAGGGAAACTGCCCCAGGTCTTTGCTACAATATATGTTTGATTTAAGGCAGAAGCACCATTTTTTTTAGACTACAGAGATAAAGCATCTTCTCCTGTCCCTAGCAGGCAATTCCATGTGCTTCACTGAATGCTGATGAGGGTAAGAATTTGGGTATTTCTTACTATATATGGCATTTATAGAATCACCTTATGTTTCTGCTGAGGCTGACAACCTCACTGAGAGGACGATATGCTTGACATCATCTCTGTTTTTTCTTGTCTATGCACACTGCCTAAAGTAACAGAACCTCTGTTCTCACCTTACCTTCATACATGCCACTGCAGTGTAATCTGTGGTTATTAGTACTAGCAGCAAAATATGATTACCAGAAAATATGTGAACTGTTCAGCTCAAGTATATATTGTAAGAGTGGAAAGCAAGAAACAGACAGAGGAAAGATACAAACATATATAAATTTCTACTGATTATCCCATTAAAATAATGACAAAATAGAAATCAGAAAATTATCAATATTATGATTATGTTATGAGAAGAAAAGGCAGAGAAATGAAAAATACCAACAGCTATACTGGTTCATTCATAAACATTTATATTGGAAATAGAAAGCCTATCTGGCACTACCACTGGGAATCACAGAAATTCTTCAAGTACAATAAAAATCAGAGATTATGTCTTAACCCCAAATCAAGCCACAGGGTAACCTTTGCAAAGCAGGATAACATTTTTCAACCTATTATTTTTCATTCTGCCTAAATTTCTGGATAAGACTAAAATACCCCGATAAAAGCTGTACTTGTGTACTTCCAGCTCAGCTGGAAACAGAGTATCACAGAGAAAGTATGCTATTGTCAAATTTTCAGCTCAATGTCATGAAATTCAGGTAAGAAGGATAATCATCTAAACTACAGTGTTTTCTTACACTGTACTGAGCAACCTGCTAATACAAATCATCATTATTTAAGCTATCATAATACAATTATAAAAAAATAACTTAATTCCGTTAGTGTCTTTTAACATTTTTATTGCTCATTATAAATGAATAATGCATCAACTGTCGTCAAATATTGCCCTATGATACTGACTGGAATGAGGCATCTATTTTTTTTAAGCACACACATACAGTAAGAGGCCACTGCCGGAGCTGCGCGCGTACAAAGCATAAAAAAAAAATATAGAAAGCTATATTGGTTTCCCTGTAGTGAAGAAGCACAAGTAGATGGAAACCCACTGCCTTCAATAAAGAAAAAAAAAATCCTTTTTTTTTAATTCAAGTTTTAGAAGAGAAAACATAGTATAAAACCAGAGAGCTGTGAATTAGGACAAACACAAGCCTAAAAATGATGCCTAAACTTCAGCAAATTTGTCAAGTACTTTGATTGAGGTTGAGAATATGAGTCCAAATGGGTATAGAGGAAGCAATCATTTTTTCATGAAGAATACGTGCTTTACTGTGCACACAAATTCTTCCTTCAGAAGGCTCTAAATTACAGTATTTATGGAATCTTAATGATCTAAACACAGTTGGAGCCTGAAGGTCAAGGCTGCAGACTGCATCCTAAATTTCTGTTTACAGATGAAGCAGAGTATTTATTGCTGCACTGCTTGCGCTGCTATAGTTAAAGGGCTGCCAGCATTTCCATTACAAACCACTATTTCAGGGGCTTATAACTTGCCTATCAATCTTCTGACTGGGATGAAACACAGCATACAAGGCCCTGGCTGTGAGACCGGTTTTCTCATTTGTTTTTCTTTATCAAGTTACAAAAAGAAAAGCCTAATATTATACAAGGAGAAAAATCACACCATTTTTTTTTAAGTACTTCTAGTAGTGTTGTGTTACGGCTTCAGAACGTAAAATATTAATATGTCTGCATCAATTAATAGGACTTTCAATCCCTAAAAAGTGATAACCCAAATAAAGATTTATTGTTATATTGTTAGATGTTGGTTTTTTTGTTTGTTTTTTTTTTTTGTTTGGTTTTTTTTTTTGGGGGGGGGGGGGGGGGCGTGGGAATAGAAACTGTACTGCAGGTTTTTAATGGCAGGAAAGTAAACCAGAAATCTACCACTGTCCTTGATTCTGTCTGCATTAAAGGTAAACCTACACTACAGTTACACACCTTGGTACCGTACAAAGAATGCACTCTTTTAAAATAGGTGCCTAAATGATGATGACATACAAGGTGTACTCTGCTGTTACATACTCCAGTTGACATTAGGCAAAATAATTCAGAGTAAAGTCAAATCAAATGTTTTTCCACAAACTACAGCAACCTTATAATCTACTGTTGGACCACGTATGAAATTTAATAAAATCAAGAGGGGAAAATTACAAAAATTTCACTTCTACACTATTGACTTTGCCAGGGTGAATACTGTGCCCTGCACTGAAGTACTGCCGAGAGCAGGAAGGTGAAAAATTTAATCCGCATATTTGCTGCATATCTAACAATTACATGTTGTGAATAACAAACTTAATACCGCAAGCAGTGCAAGAATTTAAATATTAGAAGACCTCAAAAAAACCTTCCTACTGGAATCCTAAGTTTTGGCATAATTTATTTTTTTAAATAAAGAATTGGGACACTTTCTACAATGTCTGGTTTCGATGCACAGACACACCACATTATGGTATTCAGTTCTATGGCCCTTTGCAACAACATACCAGTTCAGACAAGAAAGGTAGCAGTGCTAAATCTGGAATATTAGACTTTATTTAATCACATTTGGTTTTATTTCTTTATATTATAAATCCAGTCACAGCTGGGATGCCAATTAGTTGCTCTCCAAATATCACTGTTAAATTTTACTTATTACAGCTCTAGGGATTTTTTTTTTGTCTGTTTTTTTGTTAAAAGATGGCTGCATTTGTTTTATGCCATTCCTAACGCTTGGATCTCTTCCTCTTGTTGCTGTAGCTTTCTGCTTTTCTTCCACAGTCTTTCTCTATGTTGTGCCTACTTGAAACAATAATTTGCACAAGACATTCAACAATTTTTCCCATCAGTTGCAATGAAGTACCCGTTTATTACATTAGTTAGTTCTGGTTGCATGTACATTTATATTCCTACGTAACAGATGCTTCATTCAGTTCTGTGTACTGGTCCTTGTCTGTCTCCTGTGTAAGTATGTCAGTTCACTTCCAAGCTCTCTTTTTTGAGCATGCAAACCACTTTCCCCTGAAGTAAAACCTGGGTATGGCTTTAGGAACACTTTTACTTGAGGAGGCCTTCTAATGGGCACTATGGATAAACCACCAGCTACCTTCAGCCACAGAGTCTTTCAAAATACTCCCAGTAGGCCTTGTGAAGTCAAACAGCCCACATATGCCCTCACTCAGTAGCCCTCGGCATTCAAAACATATCCTCAGGGTCAGGCCCTAAAACACTAAATCAATGAGCTGCAGTGCAGTGCTTTGGACTGTTTGTACTGAAGCACATGCCCACCCTTTGTTACTTCTCCTAAACAGCCAAGGGCCAGTCATTACTCAGAGCAGGCTTGGCCAATTCTTGCTTTTCTATCTTTTTTTAGGCTACTGTAAGTTTGGGGTTTTTTAGAGGTATCTATGGTAAGAGATACAGACCTGTGGCCTTCTTTCTTAGAAAGTGAAAGATGGAATGATTATGACTTCTTAAAGTCAACCTGGGTAGTGCAGCTGACTACATATTGGAGAATAATTCTAACCAGGATGTTATGAATGGTGGCTGACAAATTCACTCCACGGTACTGCCTTGGACTGGCTGAAATGCACCCAAGAACGCTGCTATATAATTAAATATGTTAAATAATGTTACACAGTATCTTGTAAAATTCTGAATATTCAATGAACTGTAAAAAGTTTTAAATAAAATATAGATGGAGCTTGTCAAGCAGTATTAGACTTCAAATATTTTCTTCTTCTGAAAGCTTACTGTACTAAAACAAGTATCTGTCATGCTGCTTGAGCTGCCATCACACCTTACATCTTGTTAGCGGTGATGTCATGACAGAAATGCGACAGTGCTGCATTCTAATGACTTCTTGTATTGCAATGAGTTAATGTTTTTACAGAAAGGATGAGAGAGGAAAAAAAAGCTTTAGCCTTGGATCCTCAGATTTTTATTTTTTTTTACAAAGCATGACAGTTTTGAAAACGGAGAAATTTGAGATTACTGCTTTTGCTCAAATGAAGAATGCATTGAGCATCATACCTGTAAAGTCCTGGAGGAGCTCGATGAATCAGGAAGCTTTTCTCCAGGCTTTGTAGCACATCATTGAGCATCCTCACTCTGATAGGAGCTCGCTCCTTTGGATCATTAGCTGGGCGCATCTCATCAGATTGGAACAGTTCTGCGGTGTCCCTCAGACGTGATGCCACTGCAAGTAACTGAGGAATGTCTACTTCATCACCTAGAAACAGTAAGAGCAAGACAGTTTCCAGTGATTCGGAGAACAACACTTATTACTCTCACTTACAAATCAAAATTAATAGTCCAATTAAAACCCAAGCCTCTTTTCCCTTGTGAGCATTATGCAATGAATAGAGGAAAGTCATAGATCATTGTGCATAACAATCTATATTTCAAATGTGATCTGATCTATTTTTCAAAGATGATCACTTTCAGCTGTGATGCTTTATGACCTAATGTGCTATGAGGAATTACTTATAATTTTTATTCTGAATATTATACAAACAGTCTTAAATGTCAGCTATGCCTTTTCAATAGGGAATGTGAGATGAAGGGAAAGTATATACTCTGTATTTGGAAACGAAGCCAACCAGACCACCCTTTTAAACATAAAAATCCTGTAAATGCTCTCTCACTCCTTCTCCATAGTAAGCATTTTGCCCCTAAACCAACAGATTTTAACTTTATAGTTCCAAGTAAAAAGCACTCTACATCACACTGTAAGCCAAAAACTCATTATAAAACTAATAACCAAGCCCCTTTTTAATACTTAAGTACAAAACCTGTAAGCGCCTATGGCTCGCGTCACCACTGAGAACTAAGAACGCAGCTTTGAGGCCATCAGTAGTTTTTACCATAACACACTGAACTTCACTACCAAGGGCAACTGTGCCTTTACACTTTTCTCAAGTTGAGAAGCTGGGAGTGGAAGTGCAAATTATTCTTAAATAAAATAATGCTTTAACTAATAATTTCTTAAAACAGCTTGTGATACTTCTACAGAGAAAATAAACTGGCAAGTGCTACTTCACTTGAGAAAATACCACCACTTCATTGTATTTTGTATTCTTTGTCCTTTTGTCTCCAATATGAATCATGATGAATCATCTGAAACTGCTGTTAAGTAAATAACATTGCAAGTACAAGAAAGTGACTCAAGAGTATGTATATTCTTGAACAGAGAATTACACTGTTGAATTTCATTACACTTGCTAAATGTAACTGGATTTTATCCAGAAACAAGTTACTCCAAATAGATATTTATTTTTACAGACACTGAATACAAAAGCCTTTCCCTGTGTAACTGATTGCTCTTTCGAAAATTACTGCTCAAGAGTAACAGTTTTAAATCATCTTTGTGCCCTCTGGTATGAATGTACTTGCCTATGAGTACCTACAGGAGAATGAGCACAGACAAATCAGCATCTGAAGGCATGACACTGGCTCACCATGCATGTGAACATGTGTTTTCATGTAAGAGAGAGGAAAAAGTGCTTCAGCTTTTGATTAGCTTTGAAATTCAGGATCGGCTACGGTGTGTTGCTGTATTCACTAGGAAGATTTTTCATGCTCTGAGAAATTGGATGATCAGGCCTGCCAGTGTAAAATCTGAATGGGAAAGCTTTGTAGAAAGTGCCCTAAAGGGGGCAGAAACACAAATCCACAGACATCTATAGTGCAAAGAACATGTTGCCGTCAGCTTCAATTTTGCTACCATGACAGCTACTGTCCAAGCAAACTAATCTGGTGTTGTTACAAGTCTGAAGAGGTGTTCATTAAAAAGGCATGCTGCAACATATAATTTTGCATGTCAATACAGACTGAACATGGAGAAGAGAAGGCTCCAGGGAGACTCTAGTGTCATCTTTCAATATACAGAAAGGGCTTATAAGAAAGAACGGGACAAACTTTTTAGCAGGGCCTGTTGCAATAGGACAAGGGGTAATGGTTTTAAACTAAAAGATGAGAGAATTAGACTAGATATAAGGAAAAAAATTTTTACAACAAGGGTGGTAAAACACTGGAGCAGGTTGACCAAAGAGGTGGAAGATGCCCCATCCCTGGAAGTGTTCAAAGCCAGGTTGGATGGGGCTCTGAGCAATTTGTTCTGATTGAAGATGCTCCTGCTCATTGCAAGAAGGCTGGATCAGATAATCTTCAACGGTCCCTTCCAACCCAAACTATTCTATGATTCTATGAAGTTACCGATGACTCTGTACCCAGCTGCTAAAACATATATGGCCTACTGATACAGAATTGATGTTCATTCTTTTCCTTCAGCAGCAAATACTTTGTCTATGGAAAATGCATTTTTCCATGTTTGTTTGTTTGTTTGTTTGTTTTTTAAAGGGTGATGAAAGGTTTGCAAGTACAAATATATAACACGCTTGAAAGGATACTCAAGATGTCTGTGTCACATGGTAAAGAACATATTTCTGTCATACAAGCAGATAACTAACTATTGCATTTTTCACCTCTGTAGCAGTCAAGAATAATGGGTGGGAACAGTAACAAGGGAAACTTTCTGAACAATACAGACAGATGGGAAAGTAACTCCAAAAAGATGAGGGAAACGCGGTCAAGCAGGTAAAATGATGCCAAATGGAAGACTAGCAGACAGCTGTAGGCAATGACTATGCAGCCATCAAGTAAATGACAGCGAAATGCTTCTCTATTGATTTTTCTAAGGATGGAGAGTTTAGACTGATATTTTGAAATGTATGGGTTGTGCCAGGGCTGTGGAAAGTCATGCTGACTTTCTTGGAAATGGCTTCTCATAAACCAGATTATTTTTAGACTTCTGCTATCACTGCCGAACTATTATCACTCCAAGTACTACAGCTGCTGTAACATCTGTAAAACATCCATTCTGGGGAGAAGAAAGGGTCTAACTGATAGGAAGCAACACACAACTGACATCATATCAGCCAAAGAGCTTTAAATTACAGCCCTTGCTCTCCGTATACAAGGAAAGCCAGAAAATCTCACCCACATTTAATTTGTCTTCATAGGCCTCTGTCATGGTTTAAACTCAGCCAGTAACTCAGCGCTATGCAGCCACTCCATCACCCCTCGCTTTCCCCCTGGGTGGGATGGGGAGGAGAATTGAAAGAATGTAAACTCCACAGGTTGAGATAAGAACAGTTTAATAACTGAAATACAATGCAATACTACTACTACTAACAAAAAGGGAAATAACAAGGGGAGAGAACAAAACTAAAAGGGGAAAGAAAAAAACAAAAACCAAACCCATAAACACAAGTAATATACAATACAGTTGTGCACCACCTGCTGACTGATACCCAGCCTGACCCGAGCAGCGATCAGTCCCTTCTGGGTAACTCCCCCCAGTTTATGTGCATGATGTGCTGTGGTACGGAACACCCCTTTGCCTAGTTTGGTTCTGCTCCCTCCTGCCTCCTTGTGCCCCTCCTCACTGGCAGAGTATGAGAGACTGAAAAGTCCTTGACTGTGGCAAGCACTCCTGAGCAACAACTAAAACATCAGTGTGTTATCAGTGTTGTTCTCAGACTAAAGCTAAAACACAGCACTGCACCAGCTACTAGGAAGAAAATGAATTCTATCCCAGCTGAAACCAGAACAGCCTCTCTCAGCTAGCACATATGAGAGATGTTTACAGCTCATCTCATTTGCTTACCAGCTCCAGAAACCTTTGATGAGAGGGTATCTTAGAGCATTTGCCTGGTGCTACTCAGCCATGGTCTAAGGCTGGGGTATCAATTTCTGAAAGGTCTGCATAAGTCTAGGTGGGCCCAGGGACTTGTAATTATGAACGATAATCAGCATCTACAGCCAACAGCAACTAAGAGAGAGACACAGCTAGTATCAAACCTGGTTACCTTTATTTCTGTAAATTGTGAGATTGAACTTGTTACTGCTGACTCACGCAAGTGCAAAAGTACAGAAAGGCTTTTAATCCTAATGAGACACTTTGACACCTCCATCATCAATCTCTGAATTTACAGCTTGCTGTAAAATACATTAGATTTTGAAGAGGCTCTAATGCAGCACAAGGCAGGCTACAAGGAGAAAGTCCAGACTGCACAGTCCTTAAGCATTCAGTGTGCAGTATGAGTATGTTTTGAATAAAAATGCTTACATATAATCAAAATACTTGTATACAAATGGTTATACATTTGTACTTGCATATACATACAAAATACCTCCACTGAAGTGCTTAAAAGTACCATTTGTATCCTTCACACACCAGATTTGACATCTTGCCTGCACTCTACCTCAAAAGATAAATTGGGATTTCATAGCATGCAAGGCCTAGTGAGATATTCTTGTATTTAATTCAAGTTTCAGTGGGTTTTGATTTTAAATGTATGACAGGCTCAAACACTGCTCATCTGCCATGTGTAGTTAATGAGAATATTTCAAACTGTCACCCACTTCTGAATTTCTCTAAAATATCACATCTGTCATCAGAGAGATGACAGCCTGAATAGCCCTGGGGATCTGGATTTCAGTCTTGGAAGCCATCTCATATAATTCAGGACCATGAGGTTTACTGTTAAACATCATACCATGAGCAGATACACAAAACCAAATGTCTCTCTAGTCAGAAGCCTTCTTTTCAAGTAAACTCAAAAGCAGTAGCTTGTTTCCAAGAGTTCTGGCATGCGCAAGAGGAGAGAACCCATGTTGCTTAACAGACATTTCCCCATCTTTCTGAGGAACAGGCCTTGAGACAGATGTAAATATGCTGTGGATGACATTTCCCTATAACTTGCCATCCAGCCTATCCTGAGTGTAATAAATGGTTTATAAAGTGCTGAGTAACATCCCATTGAATTTAATGGAGCTAACAACACAGGCACCCACCACAGCATGGAATTAAGCGCTTTGGAAACCTAAATAAATGCAGTATTAACACATCTTAAGACACACATATCTTTTGGTGAGGACATCCAGGAGATGGCAAAACTGTGACTCAAGTATTTACACAAATGATTTAACTTCAGGAATGCAAGAAAATCCAACAGGCAATAAAATGTGTGTTTAAGTGATTGACTAAACCAGATCCAAGAGGCACAAAATTAAATCTAATGAAAAACATCTTCCGGCATGTTGTGTAGATTTCCTTTTACCTTTTTTACATTTGCAGTATCCACTGAGTTGGAGAAGGAAATAGTTTACTAAGACAATACAATTTTGAACTGGAAATCTCAGACAACATAAAATCTTTTGAAGAATGAAGAAGTTCATGAGCCATGTTAAAAAATATAAATTCTCATTTAAGTAAAGAGGAAAGAAAAGACCACTGTCTTACTGGTTTCCAAAATGACAATAAGCTGCTATTTGACACAAGTCAGAGATAGATGAGACATGAAAGTTGTTAGAAAAGTAATCAAATAAAACTCCAAAGTGAAGAGCTGGGACAAAATTTATCCTGCTGGCCTTACAGCCTAGAAAATAATTTTCCTTCCCTTGAAGTGGTTGAGATAAATGATCTAACTGAAGTTGGAGGAAAAAAGTTGGTTTAAATTATTTCCTGTTACTCAAAAGAGCAACAAGGAAAAACAATAGCAGGCATCTCATGTTCAGCTGAAGAAATACCAGCTGAGCCACACTTTTTATTTGATCATCATCCCCTGCCGTGTTTAGGCTGAACTAAACCAATGTTTATATGGCACAACAGAGCTAAAATTACTTGTGTTTTTGTATGCTCACTGATTCCAGACCAGGGCTAGCCTATGGACTCCTAGGTCTTGACAATGATGGATGGCCAAGATTAAAAAAATGACATCATACTTTTATGAATGTGTACTACAGAAAAGTGATACTTTATACCACAGGGAGAGTACAAAAGGCAGGGAAAGCCCCTCAAGACTGCAAAATATCTGTGAGATTGAGATAAGATTTCACACCCTGCTAAACTATACATAAAGTTTTGGTGTGATTTTATGGCACTTACAGCTTTATTTCACACATCAATTTCCATAGATTTATACACTGAAAATTTTTTTTTGATAGGCATTAGGACACTGCAGGTAATGTGCATCAGAGACTTAATTGGAGATGAGGAAAATAACAACATGGTTTTACATATCTCATGTTTTTCTACTATGTAACAAGAGCATGCTTTGGAGCAGTCTTTCAAATTTTGTGGGGGTATTTGTCAGGGATGTACCTTTTAAGTTCACTGAATTTTGACAAGAATATTGGATTCTGAAATATCTCAGTTTGTACACATTAAAGGAATAATGTTAGAGTTTGGCAGCTCAATTATCGTAATATTTAATCTCCAAGGACTATGCTTCTTATGTGCTTTCCACATCGTCCTACTTTCAACTAGTCACTTAGTAAGGAAGAAGAGCTAGATATCATTTGAATACACTAAGATACTAGGAAGCTAAGAAAAAAGGGAAAGAATGGAAGGAGGAGGACAGATGATACTGAAGAAGAAAGCTCTGGATGAGTGGCACTGGTCAATGTTAGAACCTAGACCCTCTTTGCCTCCTTAATGCTCAGTACTGGAACTAGGACATATTCTTTTCATAATTTATCACAAGAAGGTTTATTGTTCTTTGTAGTCTCGATAATATCAGAGAAGATATCAGTAACATGCAAATGGGCTTAGCTCCTTATAATATATCAACATTTTTGTATCAACTGCAGGGAAAAAAAAACCCACAACCACCAAAAAATCCCCCAAAGAAAACAAACCACAAAAAAAGAGGCCCCAGAAGCAAAGGGATGCTTGTTCTTTTATGAAGTCCTAAAAGGCTGCAAGACAATGGAATGAGCTAAAAATGCTAAGGTAACACAGGAATATTAGTAATACCTCCACAATCTTGATGAAGCAGTCTTATATCAAGATATTCATCCTACACCTAGCAAACAGTGCCAAATCAAGAGCCCATGAGAATTACATCTGCATCATTTCCAAGTTACCTGTCACTTTTGTTTACTTTCTGACTAGGAACTTTCATGTCTGTCTCACTAAACCCAACCCCCTGTCCCAAAAATATGGAGATCAATTTCAAATGCAGAGTTTCCACAGTCTCAGTGCTCAATCAACTGAAACAATAAGTATTGGTAAATTAACATGTTTCATCATGCCTGAGAAAGGAGAAAAATTAGCATGCCTTGTCAACAAGGTGAGTTAATGGAATGACCAGACAAGGAAGATGACTGTGAAAATTAAGGAGCCAAATGGCAAAGGGATTAGAAACCCTCTTTTGCTGGTACTGAACAAAGCTTTGAAGGGAATTAAAATCAATTTTTGACAGAGGCTGTTATCTTTGACTGTAATTATGAGATTTTAATACTAATTATTGCTAAACTGACAGAAGAAATATAACCTTTTTTCTTTATTTAGTAACAAAACCTGTGTTTTATTTAGCATTACATAATGACATTAGCAAAAACCACTGACTATCATTCAAGTGGAAATTGAATTGAAAATCCATATCACGGAGTAAACTATCCTTTTTTTTTTTTTTTTTCCTCAGTATGAATAGAGAACAATATTCCTCTATCAAGAATTACCTTTAAGACTGTTCTGAACTTCTAACGCAATGTCGAGGGCATTAAATGGCAAAACTGGTTCATTGGCAATTTGCAAAGTCACTTGTCCTGTTAGCTGAAAAATACAAAAAAAAAAAACCCAACAGTCAGTCAAATGATTTCTAGCAGATTTAATAGCCAGCACTTCTTCTGAAGTAGCACATACTTTCATTACATTGGATTTTCAGGGAAAATTAATAAAGCCCCATAAACACATCTTTGTGCAAAAGAATATGACCTAGATCATTGCCTTTCTATTACAACATTAAAAGATGTTAAGAGATTACAGTTTATGACCCCACACAAGAATTCTCTGCAGTATTTTTTCTGTGGACCTAAGTTACTGCAGGAGTCTCTGAAGGGCCTTTGTTTTGTTTGTTGTCAAATAAAACATTCCAACATTCTAAAACTAGGAGTAAGGTTTATTATTTTACTTAGTTTTAGCTATGGGATTTTGAGAGTTCACCCAAGTAAAAATAAAAATAAATCATAGACATTAATGAGCTTCAGGTCAAGCCCATAGCTGAAGGTAAACTGACCTGAAAACCAAATGCCTTTGAAGAGATATGTGACCACATAATGCACACAGATGTACAACTTCTAAACTGGACAGAATACTACATTCTCTCAGTAACTTACAGAAAGAAATTCCCAAATGAGTGACAGGGAACTCTCAGTCTGCTCCAAACTTGACATTACCACCTGTCATGAAACTCAATGGCATGAATGCTTCTTTTCAACAGCTCCAGAGATGAGGCCAAGGACTGACTGGCCTGAGTGCTTTTTTTCACTTATGGAAGATCAGCTCTCCAGCTCAGGGCTTAGACATGCTACAGGGGCTGTGTATAGAAATATGTCTTTCTGCTGAACTATGCCTACCCTGTGATTAAACAGAGGATTTCAGTCTCTAGGCTGCCAAGTCCAGCACTGTTCATGGGAGCTGTAAAAACACACTGACAAAAACATGCAAGAAGCTTTCATTCATCTTCTTCATATCTTGATATTGCAAAAGGGAAAAAATACCTGTAGGGCTGAGCTCTAAAATGGAATGACGACTGCAGGTGATGGTGATTGTGTTGATAAAAAATGTGGACTGAAAAAAAACATATTGTACAGTACTTCCCAAGGTGTTGGGGGGGATTAGAATAATATTTATTCTTCAAAAGAAATATGATAGTTGCTGTGCTGAAAGTAGCATTTTAATTCCAGAATACGAAGTAGTAGGAAAAGACAGCAATCCTGAGCAATATTAAAACCAATACTACAGCAATTGAAAATGAAAACCATCTCCCAGGGAAGTGGATGAAAACAGGGCAATATCTGAAATACAAGCTTCCTGGAGAAAGATTAATAGAATCCCAACAACATTTCTCAGAAAGCATTAAAGGAATGACCTGGCCACAGACTGATTTGGGTACAAAGAATGAGGGAACATGATGTATATCATGCTGCAACTTACATCTGACCAGAGACATACTGTGAAATTATTGAGATTTACCTCTAGAAAATACAATATTGCACAAGGCATGAAAAAACAACAAAACCACCCTTATCGTACATACAGTGAGGAAAAAAAAAAAAATAGAGGAATAATGATATGCCAGACTGTTATCAGGAAAACTAAAGAACTAAGAGTGCACTTGAAGGAAGACAGAAAAACACTGTGTTTGGACACCTGTGCTAAAATATTACACTGCTAACCTCTCATGAAGCTTTTCTCAAAACTTGCCATCTCCACAGGCCATTAATGCTTGAAGAGCACTGTGTTTTCTATTAGTGATTTTTCACAAATGTCTCTGGGTTGAAAAGCATTCAAAAACATTTGGCTTAGTAATATAGAGAATACTCTTAGGAATATCAGAAATACAAAAAAGTAGAATTTTGAGGGCAAAGACAAATCTGTACAAAATTGTATCCAAACCAGGTTCATAGAATCCATTCATAACCGTAAAAAATCTGGTTCTAATCTTCCAAATGCCAGGCAGAATCCTTCCTCTTCCTCCATGGAACTCTTCAAAGCTATAGCTGCCCAAAATATTAACAACCACTATGTTGCTATGGAAAAGCAACTGTAGCAATGAAATAACATCCTATTAAAGAGAAGGCACTCTATACAGAGCTCAAACTCACTGAATCCTAAACAGTACTATATCACACGAAACATTCACATTCTTCCCTGACACCTAATTTCTGCAAAAACCTTCACTAAATAGCAGTGCAAGATATATAGTCAGAGGCACATTTTGGGGAGCAACAAGAACATTTCTGCAGTGCTACTGATACTTTTCAATCTGCTACCACAAAGTTTAAGAACAAAAAGTATGGAAAAAAATGTTTCTTTCCTGAGGCATGAAAGTGGCATTATAGAGGAGAACACCCTAGTAAGCATCTTTCCTTTTCATCATTATCTTTAACAGAATTTGGCTTAATTTTTGTAAGTTCTTGCCTTATTTCTGTTGCTTCCAAACAACTGTATTTTGCTTTGAGTACAAAAGACCCAAGTTATTTTCTCTTTCCTATTTAAATAAAGTCATACTGTCAAAATCTTATGACTAACTGAAGCATTTTGGAAACTTTATAGTATCTCTGAATGCAATACTGCAGATATTTGTGTGTTAGTAAACAGGTAACAGCAGTGTTTATTAAATCATGTACTTTCTAGTCTAATCTGGAAAAAATCAATCACATAAAGGAAAGCTCAGAACATTGATTTGAACAGAGTAAATAATAATGCTGCAGAAGCATACATCAAGCCCACATAATGCAGCAAGACAGAAAAGGCTACTGATTTCTTATTTATAGTCTTATTTTTGGATATACCATTCCCCCGAGTATAACACTGAATATACATGGAAAATAAAGACACGTTCTTGCCCCCTTTTTCCTAGTGAAAAATAGTCCAGACTTACTACTGAATTACTAACTGCAAGAATAACTTAGCAAAGAGTAAAGAGAACAATTTTCTCATAAAGTGAAATGCTAAAGCAGAATAATGGATTTTATTCCCATACAGGACTCATTATATCCCTAATGACAACTTCTCAATTTATACATAATAATATATACACAACACACAAAAATTGATGTAACATTTGCACAATTATCAAGACTAAAGAAAAACAAATAGTTCAAATGCTAATTAATTCTGAAATCCTTTCCTTATAAAATTCACAATAAAAAAAAAATAATGTTTCTACTGCACTTGGTTCTACTTCAGTAAAGTAAAATGTACTTAATGAACTTCCAATTAATTTACATAAAAATATTAATATAAAGCATAAAAATTGCAGAGTTATAATATGGTTCTTCACTATAAGGGTGGTGATGCCCTGGAACAGTTTGCCCAGAGAAGCTGTGGCTGTCCCATCCTTGGCAGTGCTCAAGGCCAGGCTGAACAGGGCTTTGAGCAACCTGGTTTAGTGGAAAGTGTCCCTGCCTGTGGTGGGGGTTGGAACTAGATGATCTTTCAGGTCCCTTCCATTCCAAACCATTCTACTATTCTATGTATATTGCAAAATAAATCTGAATATTCAAAATAGGTTTATACCGTGGTATTCAAAGACTTTTAACTTACAGCGTATTACTACATATTTACTATTTTATTATTAAGTAGGTATGAAAATATAATGCATGACAAAGATCAATCTCCTAGAATAAACATCAGCATACAGTGTGCAGGCAGTTTCTTTGACACAGAAGTTCACAGGCCAGTCTTGATTTTTTTTGTTGTGTCTTTTTATTTTTGTTTTTGTTTTTGTTTTTTTTTTAATTTTTTTAAAAATCTAGTGAAATTTGAAACTGTGTGCTACATGGAAATCTCAGTGGGTGCATGTGCTGAGGCAATTTCAGCCACATTAAGAGTGCTAAAATCTAACTGGACATCTCAGATCTCTTCATATGCCAACTTACAAACAACATAACTTAAAAAAACAGGTAAATTACCATGTTTATCCTTTTGTGAACACTGCTCTTCAATAGTGCTATACTCCTGGTTTACCTGCTAGAATGTATTTGACACAGCTCATTGAAACCTGAATTGTGCAGAGGCAATTCCTTTTAATTTCAAGCATACATCTGTGCAACAAACTTTTTCTTCCTTCCTACATTCTGTAATTTTCAGGGTTTAATATATAACTTTATTCTACGTATATTAATAATACTTTACACTACTGGTACCTGTGCACTTTCAGTCAAGACTAGCATACATGTGCCAGTTATCTATCAAAACCATGACAAATATTAGAAAGCAAATAATGTAACAGGGTAGTGTATTAGGCCCATATAGATTCTCCACTACAGATTCAACAGAACTCTGTATGTAAGACACCCTACTACAGACTCAAACAATCCTTGTAACTGATCAGTGTGTGACACTGAGCAACTTGTTCGAACTCTGAGCCTCAACTTCCTTTGACATCCGGTATTATATTTTCAAGTCACATTTGCTCTCATACCTTGAACCTCTCCCTTCACACATTATCCATGCAGCTCATGGATGAGGAAAGAGCATGAAAACATACTCTGCTGTTGAGGGTAATCAATAACAGTGTGTTGAAAATAATGTATCACTTTTTTTTTTTTTTCTTTTTTCTTGTAAAGGTGAATGAAAACGTTTAACTTTTGTGGCTGGCTGCTGCACTGTCTAATCTCAGGTGTTCATCTCTTTGCATCAAGGGATCTGTCTTTCCATACGTACTGACTAGAAGAATGACTTGCTGAGAACTTTTGACTTTAACCCAAACATCAACTATGGTTTCAGTGCACACACTCACATAAATAAGAAATAAACCTCTGCATATATTAAGATCCCCTCTCAGCACCATAACAGCAAACTCATGTATCAGAATAATCAGCCTTCCCCAACCACTCCACCCTGCAAAATTAATTAGGCATTTCTGATGATCTGGGCAAATTTCCTGAATTTGCTTTCTGCTGATTTCCTCCTGCGCCTCCTGACTTCCTTCAAGTTATCATTTTTTGGTCTTAATTAAGCATGAGAAATTGAGTTTAAATAAATGAAATCTGTGATTCCCCAGCAATAACATAATTTCAGCACCTAGCATTACTAGATGAATGGCAGTAATTGTGAGACTAATGACACAATAATGAGCATTTTTAATACTGGGATCTCAACTTACTATAGAAAAATTTCCTGCATGATCAGTCTACGCAGTTGTTTTTATTATATTTTCCAGTCCCCCAAAGAGTTAACAAGAAAAGTCGGAGGCAGGAGCATGAAAAAGCAACCGGTTCTTTGACCCTCTATTTTTCTGAAGATCCATATTCCATTGCTCAGACAAAGAAACAGAAATCTGGTCACAAACATGTTTGCTTTGCACTAAAGCTGTCAACTTCTGAAAATTCATAACTTCTCAAAAATTCAGTGCACCATATGTGGTTTTGTTCTTACTAAAATCTACCTTGACACTAGGGCATGTATTAAAACTACAGATCAAATGATATTTTGGTGTATCTGACATTCATTTCAACAGACGGTATTTTAGGTCAGTAGAGGGCTCTCTGAGAAAAGAGTATGATGGCTATAGTAGGTGAACTAGAGCATAGTAATTCAAAACAGACAGCTGTTTCTGACCAAGGGAAGTATAAGCTCTTTTAATATTTTCAAATACTAAAAAGTTTATTTCAACACTCCCTTCCATAATTTAATATTTTTTTTTAATTTGCTCTCAGTATGGAAAACACTGTTTAGGAAGTAAAAGTGACAGTGAACAAAACATGGATTCTCCTTCTTCGTAGGACTCCTGTGCACAGCGAATACTTTAACTGTATTATGGTAGCGCACAGCATTAGGCATCCTGAAAGTTACATATGAAGATATGCCAGAATTATCGCAGCTTGGGCAACTTATTCTGAAGTACAGAAGATCTCTATTTACATGATCATATACTACACTTTCTACATGGCTCACGATGAGATTCTGAGGCCCTGAGAAATTAAGGTCAAAAGTTTTAATTAATTTAAGTGATTAATTTGCTAAATAGCTAATGTGTTGGCCAACTTAGTAATATACAGCACTTAGAACAGTGAAATTAAATTTTCTATAGATTTGATACACAATTGGGAGGGAACATTCATCCCACTGCTTTCAAATACTTATAAAAAAAAGAAACTCATGCTTAGCTCTGCTTTGTTTCATGTGTACACATAGAAATCCCTACATTTTAAATTATATTTATGTAAAGTATATGGAAATACATAATTTTTGTATATTCAGGTTAATCTTCTAATATATGAATACATAATATATTTTAAATTTCATTAATTTATAGTGAGTGATTATACACCATGCCCTAGCTTCTAACTCCATTATACAGAGTGTCTTTCCACTCACTCCTACCTTCTATTCAGATCACCAGTGAAAAGGGATATGAATGAGGACATGAAGGGCTCATCATGCTGCTCCTCACAAAGCGGCAGAGAGCAACCCTCCTCTCTTCACCCAGCACAGAGTTGGCAGAGGTGCCTTGTGTCCTGCAAGATGCCACTGTGCTCTGGAGCTCACTATCATGGCACATGCCTGTCACCAAGAGAGCAAACAGGTTTCAGACTGGACTACACAGACTCAGGCAGGGCTGATGCTAAAAATGATGCTCCAATTCAAGCCTCAACTGTAGTCACAGGAGAAACACTCTTCTGAAGTGTTCATCCCTAGCTGTGGTCAAAGTCTGGCCCGCTGTGGCAGTTCTCACGCTTTTGTCACTGCAGCAGCAGACAACAGTGATTATTAACTCAAATTCTAATATAATAGCTTTATTGAGTTAGGCTTGGCACTGTGTAAATGAATTTGTACTCAACCCGGTTTGTCTGGAACTGAGGCAGAGCAACCTCATGTCCGTGCAGAATACAAAGGGTTACTGCTTATGCATATGGGCAGTTTAAAGTGTAGATAAAATGGGAGAGTTTCTCCAGGTCTTTGCTATTTCCTCTGCTCCCTCCACCCCCAAACAGAAATTGCCTTGTCTTTGAAGTATTCAAGTAAGCAGCAATTATCTTGAGAAGAGTTTCTAATCATGCATTTCATGACATATTTATGTATATCATTCTAGTGGTACTAGGTGCAAAGAAAACGTCGACTTAACTTTTAGACAGGCCGCTAGATTCGAGATCTTGTTAAAAAAGAAAAAGTCACTTCACTTTTCTCTCGTGTGTGGTTTTCAGCACGCAAAAGGGTATCACAGAATGCTCTTCTGCACTTCATGAGCTCTGGGTGAAGAGATCGCACTGTGACAATACCAATCTTTACATCACTACAAACCCCCACACTAGATTTCTCAAACAGAATTTTAAAAATTTGTTCTAGTGTTAATACTTTTTTGTCTCCCACTTTAAAGCCAGATTGCTTTGGTTACCAGCTGCAGACTTGGAGAGGACAAAACCAGAAAACTTTCTGTTAAAGCTGAATGATTTGCATACAGCATTTCCACAAACCATGATGCCACAACTGCACAGAAAGTATCCTCTTAAATGCTTTCATTTTCTGACCCTTTTCCAGTACAGCAGGAGGAGGGGGAAGCTAATGTTAGATCCTTTTAAAAGAGGCACTGTTAACAGCCTGAAACAGGTTACAGGCAGTCCTGCGAAAACAGATTTGGCTATTAATGTGCTAGAAAGAGAAGTATATCATAAAATATGAAGCAAAACTTATTTCCACATATGAAATGCAAAGATCTCTAATGAAGATTATCATGTACAGAAATTGCATCTTGGACAGATCTTTTACTGCAGATAAAATAAGCAGCAGTGAATATCTCCATCTAATCATCCAGGTTCTCAAGCCTTCTAAAAAAATATAGTATGTTTCTAGCAAACAGTATGCTGTCTTACAGTCCTAATTAATGAAAGCATCTTCTCACATATTTCAAGATACATGAACCAAGAATCGTCCTGATTTAGGACCAAACCCTGGATCATACATTCAAGGGCATCCAAGTACTTGCTAAGTTTCTATTTGATCTGTAAAGCCAGTTCTTCTGCTGAATCTGCAGGCCTCTCTCTAAACTTACACATTGTTAAAAACTAGATAATAGTCATCAGAGGAGTGCAGTAATAAAGAAATCTGCAACAGGAAACTTCAACTACAGCTTTCAGTTTAGGCCTTGCTATCATCTTTTTAATCACTCCCCTTTTACAGGAATGGATTTGATTTAATTGAACTCTGAAAAAAAAGTCTCTAATCACACTTCATCAGCATGCAATTATGATTCAAAGGAAACCATATGTACTATTAGGCACTCTTCATTAAAATAATGCATATAATCTGCTTCAGTACCTAACAGTCATTCACCTTGATGCTCATTATTCTTTTTCTTCCATTATTGTGACAATACATTTTTTTCCTGTTTTTCCTCATCTATCCCCATTTAACTTACACACTTTTTCAACAATAACGATGTTGAAAACACCAGGACACTGAGATGCATTCATATGCCACCATCCTTAAATCTCATTGCATAGCATGACCTTCAAAATGAGTCAGACCTGACTATGAAGATTTGTGAGAAAAGGATGAGGAAATGCTACAACAGGAGTCTTAAACTGTACTCTCTTTTGTCTGAATTTTACTTGCAACTGTGATGACTTCAAAGTGGCCACACTGAAAAAAAAAAATGTGTGCTAGGCAGCAGTCATTCCTTAGAGAAAGAGAGACAGGATTTGGGAAGGACCAGGGACAATGGATGGAAGAAACGGAATCTAGGAGCTGACTTGGTTGATACCTGAAGAAAAGCATCTATGAGGGGTTGAGGCAATGGCTCCTTGAGGAACTTATAAAACTTGGACAGTCAATTCCACATAGACTCAACAGAGTAAGCATTACAAACAGACTAATAAGAATATTACGTATTAAAGGCCTCCTATCCTCTCAAATTCAGAAAAGGTAGTGTATTTCATGGTTATTGTGTCAGGGACAATAGATAATGGTCTGTGGTGAAACACACGAAGATAGAAGTACTGTTTGTCTGCTTTAACTCCTCCCTGGAAAATCCTGCTTTGGCTGCTCCCCAGGAAGTCCAGCTTCGGTTCTTACCCAGAAAGTTCCACTTTAGAACTCCCTGGAAAAGTCTCAGCCTTGGAGACCTATCTAGATATTGCTGGCCACTTCTTCAACCATAGGTTGGTCCTCTGCATCGGAATGAGTGTGCATTTTTGTCAGTACAAAAGCCAGAGCCTCATGTGATGTGGGGGAGGCAGAAACTCATAACTCATACCGAGGTCAACGTTGCCTCCACAGGGACACCTGCTAAGGCTGAGCTTGCCATCTCACACTGCAATGATGATTCTCGGAACTGGTTTCCTGATCGTCTTCACAAGGTCCTTGGGGTTGGTCAGATACACTCTTCAGAAATATCCTTTATTGTATCTGTTAGATTCTCTATATTTTCTTATATTAATAAACTAGTAGAGAGTTCTCTATTTGTCTCTCATTTTCTCTCACCTTGAATCCTCGAACTCTGGAACGGTTATATAGAGAAAATATTGTTCTTTTCTCTCTTGCCATCTCTTGAAGCAAAGGTGCCTCAAAACTTTCAACTTAGGTCATCCTATTCAGTCAGGATTGGAGCACTGACAGTTCATTAAACATGACAGACTAGCCCTGAGGGAGAGATACCAGTGAACCACAGTACTGAGGAACCAAGGGGAGCTGAAAATAGTTTTGTAGTAGATAGCTCATAGAAAATACCCATAAACATTAACAGACACAATCCACTTCAGGGGCAAACTGGATGCACAATATTCTGAGGCTAGCCCCAGACACCAGGATATACCGCAGTATTCACAAAAAGGCTCAATTTCCTTGTTAGGCTATTACTTTAGATAGGGTTAGATTCTGCTCTTGGATCCCAGAAAGGTATTTAAGCTTCTTCATAACTCAAAGATGCAATTTCTGTGAATTTTTCAAACTACTTTTCAAATCAGAATATTCAATCTTCAGTGCATACTGTGCAACATACATAGAATAAAAAATACTCAGTTGAATTACATTAGCAACTGGAAGTTTAAACGTCAAAAGGAGATACCAAATCCCCCCCTGTACTTAAACAGTACGAATTAGCAAATAGAGGTGAGATTGGTTGTTTTATTTTAAAAAAAAAAACCATTAATTAAAGATGAATATGTTTGGAACTGAGTAAGCTCCCCACAGGCTTGGGGAAAATGCCAAGTCTGACAAACTTACTGGGTCCTAGGGAATCCCAGGTCAGTTTGATGAACCTACTGAAATATTCTGTAATTAGCTGGCAGGCTCCTGAGGCTACCAATTTACCTGAAAAAGAATCTCCATCACCTTTAAAACTTGTCCCTGGACAGTAATGAAAAAAGACCTAACAAATACTGTTTCTCATCACAAAATATTTACATAAACATAGACAGAAAACACAGAATGTCCTGTGCTATAGAACAGTCCCCAGAATTCATGAGGAACCCCAGCAATAAAACTCAAAAGTATCTGAGGGTAGGAAAGAGATTTATTACCACATATGGGGCTGTAATAATACACCTGTTTCTAAGATACTCAAATTATCATGGCCATTTCATTCCACCACCATTCTATCTTTGTGTGGGCTTTGTATCAAAATGATAAAGGCAGCCTCATATAATGGCAACAACAAAGATTAAATAGACAAGTGCATTTTAAAAGCATATAATCTCACAACACTGCAGGAAATGTTACTACTTGCTCAAATGAGAGTAGTTACTGCTAAGAGAAAAACATAATCAGTGTTTACCTACAGAACTGCACCATGGTTGCTCCAGGTACCACCATTTTAAACATCTTATTATTTATAACCATCATTAGTGTCTAAGCACCAAAAATATATTACATGTTGCAGAAAACAATTCAAAAGATATCTACTCTGAAAGGCTTGTCACTTATCTTAGGGTCCTTCGACAGAATCAAACAAGTAAACAGGGCTATGGCATATGAAAAGCACAGGTTACTTGAGACTGTCTGACAGCCTTCTTGTAAGAACAACTCAAATGCCAGGACTCACCTGTAAGCATCACATTTTTGTCAGCCTCTGGTCTTGCTATAGATTCCTTTTGTTTTGGCTTAGCTGAATGCCTATTTGCCTCCAGTTTTAGATTAACTTTCTGGAACAAACAAGTTCATCATAAGAGATCTTAATACAGGCAAATATACACAGAGATAAGTTTTGCCTGAGTATTCCAAATATAAGGTCAAGAATGGAGATCTGATGACTGTAGTGAAAAAGGAAGATGAAAGGGATATTCTTGAAGAGACTGGAGTATGGAAGAGATAGAGTTTGAAAAAGGCAAAAGATTTAGAAATAAAAACCAGTTGGAATTTGCTGCACAACAGGAGACTGAGGAATTTCTGAAAGAGGAGATGGCAAGATTATAAGGACAGCTGAGGAACATAATTTTGGCAGCAACACTACAGATGAACTGCAGGGAGAAAAAAAGACTTTCAAGGCAAATATGTCAAGACAAGAGAAGACTACACTGTAGACAACCGGTTACATCAAGAGGCCAGGGAAAAAGGGATGGATTTTTAGAAATACTACAGAATGAGAGTGTATCACAAAAAAATACTTATCAAGGTCCTTCAGCATACTGTAATTAGTGTTTACTCAGCATAATTTCCCTATAATTTGTAAAATTCCAAATAAATTTTCCCCCGGACTGAACAAGCACTGCAGAATATGGCACTTCTACTTAGTGAACAAATAAGCAGGAGTGCTGGTAGCACCCAAAGTGATATATGCATGCATGTGTATGTAAGTACTTGTACACACAGATCAGAGAAAAACTTATCTCAGAATTCTTCTGTATGTTAGATTTGAAGACAGATGCTGTTACAGATAAAATTAGATTTTCACCCCAAAATAAATTGACTTTGTCAACTCTAAGAATTTTCTTGGGGGGGGGGGGGGGGGGGGGGGGGGGGGGGG